>JAGFPH010002038.1:138143-160717 GCA_018207615.1 Philaenus spumarius
TAAAATACTTTACTTACTAGTGGACTAGTAACTGCCGTGTTTGGTTCAAACTATACGTTATTTAAAATACTTTACTTACTAGTGGACCGTGTAGTACTGCCGTGTTTGGTTGTAACTACACGTTATTTAAAATACTTTACTTCTTTAGTGGACTAGTAACTGCCGTGTTTGGTTCTAACTATATGTTATTTAAAATAATTTACTTACTAGTGGACTAGTAACTGCCGTGTTTGGTTCAAACTATACGTTATTTAAAATACTTTACTTACTAGTGGACTAGTAACTGCCGTGTTTGGTTGTTACTACACATTATTTAAAATACTTTACTTATTAGTGGACTAGTAACTGCCGTGTTTGGTTCTAACTATACGTTATTTAAAATACTTTAATTGCTAGTGGACTAGTAACTGCCGTGTTTGGTTGTAACTACACGTTATTTAAAATACTTTACTTCTTTAGTGGACTAGTAACTGCCGTGTTTGGTTCTAACTATACGTTATTTAAAATAATTTACTTACTAATGGACTAGTAACTGCCGTGTTTTGTTCAAACTATACGTTATTTAAAATACTTTACTTACTAGTGGACTAGTAACTGCCGTGTTTGGTTGTAACTACACGTTATTTAAAATACTTTACTTATTAGTGAACTAGTAACTGCAGTGTTTTTTTCTAAGTATACGTTATTTAAAATAATGCACTTACTATTGGACTAGTAACTGCCGTGTTTCGTTAATAATTTATTTACTAGTGGACTAGTAACTGCCGTGTTTGGTTCTACCTATAGGTTATTTAACAATTTGTTCAAATTTATGTTTAAATTTTGTTAACGTAATCCTCAATAAACGTTGCGAAAAATATAAAAAAATAGTTTAAAACAATATTTTTCTTTGGAATAGCAGCATAAACTATTACAGAAAAGTTATTTGGAAATTATAATAATCTGTTAAATTTAATCGATTTATTGTAACACCCTATTACATTTATATAAATAATTTGTCTACTAAATTTGTAAAATTCCCAGAGAAGTCAAAATGTTGCCCATTACACATAAAATTGCCGGTGATTAGAACTATTTATTTTGGATGGAATGTTAAAAAAGTGATTATATTTTAAAAAGTAAGTTTCTGATGATACAAAGTCAAAATATCTGAATGTGTTTTTTTATGTAATTTGCGTAAACTTATTATTTATCATCAATGACTAGTATACTTTAAAATTGCTGGCAAAACCAAGAAATGCTATTGTTCAAACATTTACAATTAGATTTGTTAATTTGTATTGAAAATAAAGTTCGTCTAATTGAAAATTAAGGACATTTTAAATTTAGGCTAATGTCAGATTTTGGAAAATAAACATAATATATGCTGTGTTTTTATTTTACCTTTTTTCCGAATACTGTTTCTCTATTCAAAGAATATTTCTAAATTTATGATTCACAATTCATTGTGTATTTATGGTGTCATTTCGGTGTTCTATTTTTAATGGATACTATTGTTTACTGTGGTGGATTAATTAATTGTGGTGAACACCTTGTTAAGAAAGTGTACTGTATATTTACTTAGTTTTTTTTTAGTAAACATACTATTGTGTTATTTCTATTTATAAAATGTATACAAGAAAACTAATCTCAAGACATGACAGACATTTTAATATGCACCCTTAATATGACTCCTATCATGTCTACATTGTCCGTTTATTTCAATTTATGCAAATAGTGGGAATAAATTAAAAACGTTGTGCTAAACACATATCAAAAACACATTATTTACTAATTGGTTTCAGAATTAACTATTTAGCAATTAGTTAAGCATTCAATTTTTTCAACATTAAAAATAAATTTGAATATGTCTTTAAAATAATAAAATGAAATGACTATTTTAATAAAGTAGTACTTTTCCAAAGGTTAAAGTGAAACTGGGAATAATGTTTTAATCGTAACCTCGAATGCCTTCATGTTTTATTTCAAGAAACGTTTTATTTTATAGGACAATCAAATTTAATATATTTTTATACGCCCCATAGGAAGTATGATAATTTTAAAACCAATAAATTTTGTAGTTATTATTAACAATGTCCAAAGGATAAAACTATATATATTTGATCCAATATCTTTGTTATAAAACTAAAATTGTGACAAATGAATAGTAAAGGATTCATATTTACGAACAACAATCACCTAATTTAAACTACGCAATTTTCCTCTGATAAGCTAAGACAATTATTAAATGGGAAACAAAACGCTTTGTACTACAACTACTATGTATAACAAAATCTTAATAAATGTCTTGAAGAGGCACAAACACATGATCGCTAGTTTTATTTATTAATGTGACCTTTCTTTAACAAATAATGTTTTAAGTAGGCTACTGAACTCACTAGCAAATCATCGAGCAAGATAAATATTAACAAATAGTAAAGGAGGTATACCAGTTGAAAACATTACTCATATTATGTTATGTTCAGCAGGCCGATATTTGATGAATTTGGAAAAATGATTAGGTTTTTGTTTCAATTTGGTTTCTTAACTTTACAGACAGAAGAATGGATTTATGCGAAATACTATTTGCGGGCAAAGTTATAAACTAAATATATCTGCTCGGATGGAGGCTTTGTTTACAATGAGAAGGTTTTAGTGTTTAAACTATTTACGTTTTAAAGCTACATGTATTCGTTTGTTTGCTCTTACTAATGCGCTGTGCCAAATATCAGCCATCTAACACAAACAATATTATTGAAAACTCAATACTAGGCCATACCGGTGGGTTAACTCTTTGTAGATAAATGCGTATGTGTAATGGATGGATAAAATATGTCTACTGAACAAATCTGACATTTATTACCTCTTATCATATCTCAGATCAGTTTTAAACTAGCTTTTTGGTTCAACTAATTTATTATTATTTAGTATAATAATTAATACTTTACAGTGTTGAAAGTTATTGTTTAAGTTAATTACTACCGCAAATTCCAGCTTTGATAAATCTGGGATACATAACAGGCTTACACTCAGTAAATAATTAAACGACATTAACTATTTTCAGTTCAGGCTTTAAATATATGAAAAACGCCTGGACTAACGTAAATGTTTCGGTTTACTGAGATAGCATGACCATAACTAACTTAGAAGTTTACAATAGTAAACCATAGTTTCCGTTACCGATTGCTGTAGCATGACAAGTAATGATTCTCCATAAAATCACCAGATGGCAAAATAGATTAAATAGATGCCCTAGAGAAAGAAATGCTAAACATAACATTTCTCCAAAGTACAGTCATAATGGTGGCTCAATTACAGTTTGTGAAGAAATTTCTAATCTGGTACGTACCGGGTAGCTTATTAAGTTTGCTATATACCCCCTATTTATTTGGGACGGAATACAGTCAAGGTTCTATTAGAGAATTAAGTGCAATTTTCTTTTTTTGTAGGTTCATTTTGTATGCCCATACATAGTAATGGATAGATTGATAATACAGATGTTTCAATAAAATTTACTGAATTTAAATTATCTACAATTAAAATGCTACAATTGTATTTTGTTTATTGTAATTATAAACACATTCACATATTTTTTTTTGTATTTACATTTAATTTTTTGATTTGACAAAAATATGTTTTACAGTTTGGTCATTTTTTTAATGTTTACGCGTAGTCCCCCAAAACAGTCTAAATATTACAGATTAAATATTAACTATTTCGTAATGTAATTTTTTTAAATATTAGTTGTTCATTTGGAAATTTCCTTTTAAAGTTATTGTAGAGAATATCAACCAAACTTTCATTTAATTTATTTGTATACTACACCTCAAAATATCATAATAAAGTGAACGATATTTTTTCTGTAAGAAATGTTTTTTTTCTATGTAGGTAAAACTTTGGGCAACCTGACCTTACAGGCAGCCCCCGTACAAGTGCTTGTCAGTAGACATTACTCTACGACTACAAACTCTAACTGTAGTAAAAACACATGTGGTAAACTTCCTCCATAACTGTTATTTGGATCTGGGTAATACAGAGGCTACACCAATATATGATGAGGTGTATAACTTCTTAGTGGAAAGAAATTGGGAGATAAAGGATAAAACAAATATATGTAAACGCCTGCATTGAGTAAATATGTCTACTATAATGTTATAAGTAAATGAGTAGAATAAATATAATGTGGGTGTATTTACTAAAGTAATAAACTAAAATTAAAATGGTTTACAATCCATTTTAGCATAGTGACAAAAATAGTGTAAAGAAAATGACAATTTAAAATAAAATCATGCATAACTGAAATAAATTATTGATTTTGTATGTTATTTGCCATAAGTTTCAGCAGATGATAACTATAATAATATATTTTACAATAATACAAAGGTAAATATTATTAAAAGTATCAAGTTGATAGCTTTATTGTTTAGAATATTGCTATAATTATTGAATATCTGTACTTGTAAAATAAATTACTTTAGGTTTCAGTTTTAAACTTTTACCTACATTCATACAACGTTCTGAAACGAAATGTTGATTACACTAATTACCTTGCGTCCTATACTCATTACATAAAGTACAACTACTTTGCGCTAAACTCTCGACTATACGTACACCGGTGACGCACGTAATGCAAGTACTTGTACAGTCACCTCTCCATCGTTATCGTGGCTGAGGAATAACGATTGTACTTATAACTTTCTTTAATGAAAAACTATCTTTTACACTTTAGAACTAAGCTAATTCTTTTTATCTCAAAGTAATTTTGATTAATAACCAAAACAAGATATCCAATACATGTTGTTGTTGCTATGAATATATCTTAATAAATAATGTGGTTTGCTCGAAACAATAATTGAAATATGTTTTCATTTTCTTAAATGTTCTTACTATGGTTATCTTCAATACTTACATTATTTACCTATAGATTTTTCGCTCATAAGTTAAACGCAGATATAATTAAAAACCTTCATACTACAAATGTAAATTCGATTTTTGCCCCTTGTCATATCACGGTTCATCGAACTCACGAATAAAAGAATATTTTCAAAAATTGGCTAAATATATAATACTTTTAGTTACCGTAATAATTTATAAAGAAAAAATGAAATTGGTAAAACCATGATAGTATTATAAAACTGGTTTTATAAAATCAATTCCATGTTTGTTTTTTATTACAAATAAAGCATTTACTTGATGTACAAAACATCAATACACTTTTAAGACACTAAACGCAACTAATGCGGCTCTTATATTAAATGTATTCGAAATACATATGAGATTATTTTTAGTTACTTGTAAAAAAATCGTTGCTATTGATCGAAGTGCTGCGAAATACAACAGGCTATATAAGGAGTTACGAGAGTTTGTTGATTAATATTTTGATGAAATGATCGATTATCTATTGAATGTAGTATATAATATATTTTTATTTTTGTATCAAACTGTTTGGATTATATAATACGAATTATAAATAGTTTTTCTTCATTATTTAAATTTCGAAGTTAAATTTCCCATTATTTAAATTACCCAGAATGTAACATTATTTAAATGTAGAAATAGTTTTAAAACACTTTTATAATTTAAAAATGTTTAAATACCTTTACTTCTCTTTTATTCCATAAAACTTTTTCAACGGTTTTTATTTAAATATAAATATATTATAAAAGGAAGAAATACATATAATTTATTATGTATTAAAATTATTCATGATTAGTCTGTAACTACTCGTAATAAAAAATATTTATAATTTAGATTAAACAAAATATTTTAAAATTGATTCTGATCCATAAATAGTTCTGTCTTTGTCAATAGTTATAAGATAGTATATATTATTTAAATGAGATATACATGAACCTAGACCTTTTAAAAATCCTACTTACAATAGAGAATGTTATGCATTTTATGGGACTAAATGAGTATATTGAAATGAAACTAAAATGAATAAACTCGTTTTGTCGGTATCAGTTAGAAAGTCAATAAAGTTTATTTCACACGCTACTTTTGTTTATCGATCCTTTTATTTTGTTTTAGTCCTGATAAGCTAAAATGAACTTTATGTCTGCCTTCCATGTTAGGATACAATTAACCAAGAGGTAAAAGCATTTATTTTTATAACACCTTAAGTAGTTTATAAGGTAAACAAATGTATTGAAAACCAGAGTTATTTTATGTAGAAGAATTTTTTTTACATTAAATACGTTTTATAAAATATATTATAGCTCAATTATACGTAAAACTTTCAAATTTACCTTATAAAAAACACACATCAAATCAAAGGAGAGGGAAATAGGCACTTTGTAAAATAATATTTCTTTATTTTAAACTAGCAACTCTTAATACTTCACCTATTGATCATTTTATTTCACCTACCTAACCAGTGAACAACTGGTTAGGGAGGTGAAATAAAATGATTGGTAACGATAAAAATAAAAATACCAATAAATATACATTGGTATTTCTCTCTCTTTACTACGATATGTCCTAGCTTATATGGGAAATTATGAAAACTTGCTTAATGGACTTTCCCTGACTTGCAAGATCATCTGCCTTCATATATTCCAATGCTGTTTATCTCTACCTCTGCTCAGTTTATTTTCCGCAGAACATAAAGTATATTAAGATAAACCAAGATCGTGGAATAAGGAACACTGGAGTGAATGATCAGTATTATTATTTTACAGTTTATTTTACCAATAGTTTTTAATATTCTTAGAACCTATTTAAGTAAAGTATTAGAACCGCGTATTTAAACGTTTTATTGGTAAATTATTCTCTTGAGGGATTATTAATAATAATTAAAAGCACTTTAAAACAGTTTGGATAAGGCGCAACTAAGAATTCGTAAACTAAGAGCTGCGTCATATTTGGATTTCATAGATGTGTCAACTCTAAAAGTTTCTCATTTTAACTTGCCTTGATAAGTACTACTTTGCATGTAACATCATAGTTTGTCATGCTATTAACTACAGGTAGCAAACAATGAGCAAGATTCTTAAACCGGGTGTTTGCCCAGTGATGTGGCGTAGGATTACGTATATTGGTCAAACTTGGAAGACCGCAACTAACTTTGTACATGTACGAAGAACGTTAAGCCACTTCGTTTAGATAAACAATTTAGAAGTTACAAATTGTTGACAAAAATAAATAGATAAAATATAAATGTTTAAATTAAATGTTTTTTTTATTTTTATTTTGCCAGTACAACGTTATTTGTTTATTTATAATGAGTAAATGTCGAAGACCACATTAGTCACTATACATAATTTTTATAAAGTAATTAAACGAGACGCATTACTAAAGGGTTCACCCAAAATATTCGTATCCCGAATACGTCATATTACTCTTATAGTTAATATTGTATTCCCTTTGATTTCCAAATCGTCTTAGTTACCCTAATTACCAAACCAAGAAATCTGTAAAAATGTAGATTTAATGTAATATTTATAATTTTCAGTTATTTTTGGTATACACGTTTTATTGCGTAGAACGATTATAAGAAATCTACGTCTTTTAAACTTGAATTACTTAGTGACTAATGTGGTCTCCGTGTAATTTACTCATTATAATTAAACAAGCAACGCTGTACTGAAAAAACAACAAAACATTCTTTTTTACTTTGAAACTGTATTATTTATCTATTTGTTTTTTCCAAAAATTTTTAACTACTAAATTGTTTATGAAAACGAAGTGGTTTAACATTCTTCGTACATGTACAGGGTTAGTTGTGGCTATACAAGTTTGACCTCTATACGTAATCGCACGCCACATCACTGGGCAAACGCCCGGTTTAACAATCTTGTTGATTGTTTGCTAGTTAATAACATGACGAAATATGATGCTACATGTGAAGTACTACTTATCAAGGCAAGTTAAAATGAGAAGCTTTTGGGTCGACATCTATGAACTCCAAATATGACTTAGTTCTTAGTTTACGAAATCTTAGTTGAGCCAAGATTACATTTATATAATATATACATTGTTTACATAATGGTGTGGTTTTAGAACAGACACTATTCACGGTGATATTTGTTTGTTTGCTCTATCTTAGGCGTTTTGCCAAAACGCTGCCAGTTGTACAAACAATAACGGGGATTAGATTAGGAATTGTTTCAAGCCTTCACCAATGCTCAAGGTTAGTCTCATAAAAAACCTTCCTAGAAATGTAAACTTACAAAGGGGTTGTTATTAATAAAATCAATGAATTCAAAAAATAATTAATTTGTGTTAAATTTGTTATTAAATAAATATTGGTCTTTAAAGAACATTTTTAAATCTCATAAATAAACATTATTTTTATATACTGATTTATCTCATCAGATTACGTGTATAGGACAGCAATTATAGCACTTTAAGGGAGCAACTTAAATCAGTTTAGAGACTTGAATTTAGCTATTTAATTTTTTTTTAAATCCCTGTAACTGAAAATGCATTTGTTGGGGGTTTTCTGTGATTTTGATGATATTTCAAATATAAAAATACATCGGTGTCACTTAATATCTATATTACATTAAAAATGTTTTTTCATTTGATCTTTTAAAAAGAGTGTTATTTTATTAGGTCTCATTTGAAGATGGTGGCACTTAAAATACAAGATTTGATTACTCCATTATTATGTATTTTCACTGAGCGTGTTTATTTTCGCAAATCAAACTTGTCGCAAACATTAATAATGGCCTTAAGTGTATCACACCTATTTCTATGTTAATAATATTTGACCAAATAATATTCTAAAACAACTAAACATGCATGATTTGAGAACTCAAATTCCTAAAGTAAAATTTAAGTAAGCTGCTTTCAAAATACTATAGCTAAAAAATAACTAGTTACTGTTTAATAAAATATTTTAGGAGTACTAAGCGTGCTATCATTTTTACACAAAATGTGTTTGTGTACTTATATTATTTTTGAATTATATCTTATTATTATTAGTGGCCTTAGTATATTTCTCTGGGACATTGAGTAAGTGTAGCAATATTTATCTTTGCATTTTTTGTATTTATAATTACTTGACTATTCATGGAACTATAGATTTTGCTTTGTAAATTAAATCTTTTCTAATAATTATTTTTTTAAATTTTAATAGATACAAATGGTTGATTACTTTTATTTAAATATATTTTTTAAGTGAAACATGTCAATATTTCGTCATTTACAGAGGTAAATGTATTTAGGCATTTTTTAAAAAGATAAAATAAATATAAATGGAAAACCAGTTGGTTTAGGACAGATGCATGTTCCTATTTTTACTATTGTTTGTCGTAGTAACCTGCAATCTTATAACGAGCTTTTAAAACTGTGTGCTGTTTGACTCGATCTGTTGTATTAAAAAGGAAAAGTAGTTAATTAACTACACATTTAGGAAAATATTTACTAAACGTAGACAAGGACGGGAAGAGAATATATATGTGCCCATAAAAGTTAAACCCCGGGTTCTAGATTGTTTAATGGTATCAGTAAGAGTGTCTAATAAATAAATAAAGTTTATTGTACTTCCTACATAGGCCTATACTTAAAAACGCTTAATTTTTCAGCACAGATAAGCTAAAATCGATATCGATATAGATACACCTATCGCGTTAAAACACTTCTAGAACCGGAAATAAAATAAATGTATATAAAATAGGATGTATAGATGTAAATTTTAGACACCAAAGCTGGCGTTGAGACTCATAAAACAAAAATGTAAGTATTTTATGTAAAAAAAAAAACATGTAGGCTATATATGGTTACTTTATGTTAAATAAAAAATGTTTTTTTGTTTTTTAGAAAAATGTATAGTTACTAAATCAATCGTAAACAATTGTAATCAATTGCAACTACAACCAAAGCCGATTTGTAACAAAAGTTAAAAACAAATTATTATTACTATTTTAAGTTAAAAAAGGTTATTCAAAACAGCATTTAAACATATTTTAGTTTTATTGCTACGATTGTTTATATTTCATTGATTAAAAAATATCAAAACCTCTTAAAAACACGTCGTTTGAGATGTGATGCAAAAATAAATATATATTGCACTAAATACAATTGATTCTGGACTAAAACCCCTCATGACAAGTACAATCACTTTCAATAGCCAAATCTATTAAGCGATTTTTTATATCACACAAAACAATATAGGTTATATTATTATTTTAATAATTCCCATTATGAAAATATTCCTACTGCAGCTATTTCTTTTAACTAGTCAGCTAATTCGTAGTATTTCATGAATTCTATTGCAGGTAGTGTAAAAAATAATACTTTACAAAATGACTAAAAATAAAAGGTTTAAAAAAAAAAAAAAATTAATTTATAACAGAAGTTAAAATATAAATAACTATTGAGTGACTTGTTAGTTAACTTGACAAGTTAACTTGCTAGATGATAATACAAGTGTATTTACAGTATACTGTATGCAATCAAACTTTAACACAATTTCTCACAAACAACAAGTTTATTTATCAAATGAGTTACATTAACAATGCAGCCTTATTTAGTGCTACAATGATGAAACTATAACTACATATTCATAAATAATACCACTAATATTGCCAGTTGCTGAATATTCTCGATGATAACTAAAATGAAAGCGACAGCATTGAATTTAATTACAAAAGTTTTACAACTAAAAAGTTAATTAACTTTGCATTCCTATTTCAAATAAAGGCAGGAGGCTTAATGCTTGAAACCCAAAGTTTACCTAATGCAATTTCTTACCCGTATATCTCGACTTTACATAGACTTATATTATCCAGTTGAGATTGAAAATTTAAGTACGAATAATAATGATATTATCTTATATTAAACGTTTATTATATGTTTACAATGCCTCAAATTATTTAGTTTTGTAAGAACTTACCAAAGTTTGTTTTACATTTACTTATAACTATAGCATTTCGAGAATATTGATATATATAGAACAAGAAACTCAAATATATTATGTACTTGAAGCTAATTGACGTTACTTTTGACGAAACATTTGTAAACCTGACTACATAGATGAAAAAAAAGTCAAAAAGAAGTAATTGTACAAATCTATTGCATTGTGTTCATTATACTTGTATCAGTTGCCTGTATAATAAGTCTGTTTGGTTTTATTTATTGTATTCAATTACAAATGTATTGTTATAGTCAATTAAAGAATGGAAGTTGTTTCTAATTTTTCTGCTGTTAATTTGGTTAAAAATGGAGTAAACAAAAATACTCAAAATAGAATAACTATTAACAAGGTAACTCAAAAATACTACTGTTTTTAAAATAAATAATATACTGATGCAGGAAATCTATGATGTATCACACAAATTAAATAGAATTAAACAGTAATAGAAAATGTTAAACAAATTTAGGAAAACTGTCATTACATCGAAGATAAAGATAAATCAAAACAAAAGGTTATTACAACCCATTCTGGCAAATATCTTAAAAGTTATGACTGAATGGCTGAAAATAATAGTTTTTTATTTTTCTGTAAAATGTAAATGTCTAAATTTAGTTTATTTTAGTTTATTAAAATTTGCACTCATTCATTACATTATTCTGGACTATATTTTTTTACACTGACGTTAAAAAATATTATTTATATAAAAATAACTGATTAATATTTACTTATTCAGTAACACCGTGTAACTGACTTGTTACCGTTATTTTAATCACGTTAGTAATGTAGTGAAACTTAATTACCACTGCTTTAGATTTTAACACAAAAGTATTATATCTATCAGTAAAAATTTTCACTAAAAATTATAATAAACCATTTTTGCCCTAAAATGCTGTTATGGAAACTATATAATTTAAATGTCGTTGCAGCCTGAACTGTATTTTGCTTTTAGAGGAAGTATTATAAAGGGATAAATTAAGTATACAGTTTATTGAGACATATTTTTATTACTTAAGTTAAAAAATATTTATTATATGTTTCCGTAGTAACAATGTTATAACTAATAGTTATAGGTAGATTCGTTTTATAATGTTTAGAATTTTTTTATTCTATTTTTTTAAAATTATATACTCTTGGTTTGATTTCAATAAAACTATGTCAAAAAAGTAATATGTTCTTAGAATTTTATAGAGAAAATTCTATGACATAATTCAATTTTATTATTGCTTTTAAAATATAATATTATAGGTAAGCTTCAAAACACTAAGTTATACGTTTTAAAAACAAGAGTATAGGATTTAAAAAAAAACATATTTTAAAATATGTAAGGTAATTACAAAAAGCAATAGTAGATATTGTAAATGTATCGGCAGATTTTGTAAAATACCCTTCAGTTTTATGGGTAAACGCTAGTGAACTTCTTTCTCAATTTATACATTTACATTTTTATATGCATGTAATATTATGTAATTGGTTTAATTAAAAAATAATCATATTTGTTGTTATTGCTACTATACGTTTCTTTTTTGATTTTATTTATAATTTTTTTTAAATTTTGATTCCAGAACCCATTTATATCTCACAAATTAATTAGAGTTGCAGAACAACTGTATATAATGATCAAGAATTGTTTTTAGAAAGTAGATTTATTTAAAAAATATAGTTTTAAGGTTTAATGGAGAGTTATTTGTTAAGCTGTTGACAAATAAACAAACACCTTACAGATAAAAAGAGTTATTCAAAGATAGTAAACATTTTTGTATGACAAAATAATCATAAATAAAATATTTTATGGAACAACTTTAAAGTTATATTTATATTAATATTTTGAATTGAATTATAAAAAAAATATCTTTTTCTAGATTAGTATGGATCAATTGCCCATAATCTCAAAATGTTGCTATTACATGTGCATAATTAATTGTGGAAATGTACAAGTATTTGTAATGTTTATGTATTTGCAGTACAAGTAACTAAGAATATTTTTCTAAACACTTGTTATTGTACAGAAATTTTTCCATGTTAAGTACTAGGTCGGCCAGTAAACTAATAATCTAAATTAATCATGTAGCAGTAACAACGTAAACAATTATGCACAATTATGCACTTAGCCAATTCAAAATTAGTCTCTGATGCACAAAGCGTTTTAGTTACTCAAACATCGGGGGCTAAAATCCCACCAATGCTAGTATATACACTTTGTATTATGTATTGTGGGCAGTACAGCTGTGTGTGTCTATTATAGTGTGTCAATAGTTCATATTAGTATCCAATTTAAAGCCATAGCTTTAAACAAAATTTACCGGAAACAGTTTACAGGAAAACTGGAAAATACTGATCACATGTTATCCATAGTACTATGAGGTAAGAACGTAACAGTAAATAATGCATAAACAACCCAAATAGTATATTTCTCCTAGACTATGACGTAATATTCTTAAAAGTTTTAAATCCATTCATGCTCAAGATAGCCCCTACATCTTCCACAATTCTAGAACTGCAATTAATGGTTTTATTTTAGTTTTATTATAACACTTTTATGAATGTTTAAGTTTCAATTGTTTTAATAACAAGATAAATTTGTAAATATTAAAACGTTAAAATATAAATGATATAGTTAGAGAATTATAAGATTAGAATAAATTTTAAATTGTTTATTTGTGAGAGTTACATTAAATATATATTGTATGGTAGCCTATTAAAATAAGTAGATATGTTTACATTTTAGTTTATATTTTATAATATTGTATTTAAAACAAAATAATTTAGTTAGTTTATAACTAACTAAGTTGTGGGAAAGTATCATTTAAGTTAAATAGGAATAACTTAAACTTGCCGTTTTTATTATTTTGCTACATTGAAGATATTTAACAATTAGATTAATTTAATTTGCTTTGTTAAAATAATGCATTGTAATAAATGGCATATTAGTATGATCGTATAACGTAGTAGTCAGCTTTTTAATATAATTGTCGGCTTTAACACACACTATTGAAATACTTTTTCGAAAACATTGTAAATAAACGGTACCAGATAACTGCCACATACTTTCTCCCAGTTGAAACTTTATACCTTCCCAAGAGTAGCATAGGAGGTGGTTATTTAGAATTGCAAAAGTAGGACACACCATGGAAAATATTAGATACATGTAACACACATCCATATCTTATATATAAAATTCTGGTGTCACAATGTTCGTTCCCGTACTCCTCCGAAACGGCTTGACCGATTCTCATGAAATTTTGTGAGTATATTGAGTAGGTCTGAGAATCGGCTAACATCTATTTTTCATACCCCTTAGTGATAAGGGCTACGCCCCAGTGGCCCTCAAAGTTTCAATGTTAATCTTATGGAAGATCAATCTTAAGGAAGAAGAAGAAAGATTTCTTTTGATTTTATCATGGGCACAAAAAACAGCTGTTCGTATGAAAAGCTTAAAACAGCTGATTTTGATCAACAACTGATTTGGATCAAAAACTGAATATAATTTTAGGTTAGGCCTACAATGAAAATTTTTTTTTTTACAATGAACTAAAACACTTGGGCTAATTGTTAGTATCAGGTTGATTTGTCTATCCGTGCAAAGCCGGGTCGGGCCAGCTAGTTATATTATAATATTACTATTATTATTCTTATTATTAAATCTATTCGATCGATAATAAATCGATCGTGTAAATAAAAAACACACGAAAAAAGGTTTTGAACATTTTTGTAAAACAACTCCCATTTTGGCCAAAACCCCCCAAAAATGTATTATTATTATTATTATCTAAACGAGAATTTTTAGAAAGATGGTGTTTTTGCATATAGTAGGATACATTAGGGCTACAAACAAGCAAAATTTTATTAAAATCGTTAGTGTCGTTTTTGAGAAATTTAGATTTTTTTCGTTTTTTGGCCATTTTTGGGGGGTAAGCCAGTTAAAAATCAAAAATTTGAAAAAATGACAAAAAATCCTGGAGATATTCCAGAACTACACCTACGTACCGAATTTCATCAAAATCGGACCTTTGGTATGGTCTCCAGCTTTGTACACATCCTAACAGACACACCCCCAAACGGGCAGACATCACAAAAAAAAACTTTTTTGGGTTCAGGGAGCAAATAATTCCACTAAAAATTTGTTTGGGTTCAGGAAACACCAACACAGATATTCCACTAAAAAAATGTTTGGGGTTCAGGGAGCACCAAAACAGATAATTCCACTAAAAATTCAAATTCGAAAATTTGGACAATCCTTTCTCCATATACTACGTATAGGGGGGAGAAAGTAAAAAAACACATATTTAAACAAACTTCAAGGTTACTTTTAAAAGAATCCAACAAAGACCTTTGTTGTGATGTTTCTTTATGAGGCAACGCATTTGAATAGTTCCAATCTGCAGATGGTGTTTATATTTAATTGACTAGTTATTTAAGCCATAAAATAAAAACGTAAACGTTAGGTAAGTCTACGTCCAGGAAGTATATGACAGTAATACTGTTTATTCTTAGTACTACTGTACAAAATAGTTATCTTATTACACTGGATGTTATACCTATTAAATAAACTGAAATAGAGTTAAACCCTCAAGGAACTTTTTTATCTTCTCTTTCATAATATTTTACTTTTCATTCTTATTGGACACAAAAGACTTTTTTATATTTTTTTAAAATTTAGTACTGTTATCTACAGTATTTGAAACAATTTTAAACATGAAGATATGACTTGTTCTAATAAAAAAATATAGGTCACACAAAATAAACTTTATATATATATACTCAACTGAAATAGCGACTCAAATTTCAAATATATTTTCTGGTTAGGATCATTTAAAGTGTATTTTTTTCGGCAGAATTAATTTAGCTTAATATGGCCTTCATCTTGACATGTCACAATATGTATATTATTTTAAATTGTCTTATACTCCATGAACAAAAGTTGGAACTCATATATATGTTTTTGCTTAAGGTATTAACTGCACCTTAATATATTGTACTTTTATAAAATGACTTTCAAATGGAATCTCTTAAATTAATATTTAGAATAATCCTTATAGTATTTAATATTACGAGTGGCACCTCACAGGGTAAACATCTTCACAAAGTACGTCTTTATAAGAGATTTATGGATATTTAATGATCGACTTATATATTTTGCTTACGGTTACTTTTTACAGCTATTGCTTCCGAGGAAACACGTTAAAGTATGCAGTGTTAATATTACTCTACTGACCTCATTTCAGACCGTTATATGGTAAGTGCGATGTTGAAGTGAATTTACTTTGTGTAATAAAACTCCATCGCAAATATAGAATATTAAAAATTAGTAGGGAGTGAGTATTGAGTTCATTTACATAATTTATAAGCATACATATTCCTACCGTTAGCATGTTGGAGTATAAACAGAAATGTGAACAAATATAAATTACTGCTTGACCATGCAAGTACAAGTTATACAAATTTACCAATTTGAATGTAGTTTCCAGTCGTAATGTTCGTAACAGTGGCACGTTCATCGTGTATTTGGAAGTTTAAATATTTAGTGTTTACTGCTATTCACTTTTTATAAATCAATGTTTGTGAATATTGATTATATCTTTATTTAGTTACGTACACTAATATGCATACAATTATATAGGGCTCAAACAAAACTGTTAGAAAATTTTATAAAATACAACCAACTACATTAAATACTTCTTTTGAGGAAAAGGTAATAATTTCTATTTAAATACTACAGACCTCATTTAATCGTTGTATTAAAAGAAATCATTTTATGTCATATGTTTTAAGTAACAACCTTTATTAAGACAAGTAACAGGTTGGTGGTGGTTATTACTTGTCAATAATTAAATATTAGTTTGTATTAAAATTCATGTATGTATGTAACTTACAGATTGATTTTAACTCTAAAGTCATAAATACTATAATATTTGAGTTTAATTTGGTGTGGATATTATTTATGTTTACAATAATTATTAAATCCAGTTTCAGAAATTAATTAATGTTCAAACGAACGTGTCATCCACTTCTACAAATTCTAATAATAGGTAGCTTCTCGTGACGTACTTCGACAACGCGTTATTGATTACTTGCTGAATAGTAAATTGTGAATTGCATTTCAATTGATTGCATTGAAATACTACTACTTTAAATCTATAAATAAATAATTCACTGACAAATTAATATAATACAAAATTACACTCTGGTAATGCAGCATGCTAAATATTAGTACGTATGCCTTCTATGATATGCTATATAAAAATAAATGTATACCAATTTTTTGTATGTCCAATTTAAAGTTATTTAACACATTTTCACACAAAACATTAATTTAATAAAGTAGACCGACCAATTTATCTGCTCAAGAATGTCAGTAATTTTTTTAGTTAAATAAGACAATTATATATTATACAGAATTTAGATTATTAAGTAATTCATAAACGCTTTATCTTTATTTGAACCAGTATTAACACACAATAAATTCTGTAAATGAAAATTTAAAAGAACTTTAAAATTATAGTTTGGTAATAAAAGATTTCTTAATTTTACACCATTGTTTTTCGTACAAATCACTGAACCTTTGATTGTAAAAAAAAATCCATTTCAGAAATATTTGAAGTTACTTTAGATATATTTTACATCGACTAACTAGTTCCTAGTAGAAGAACCTAGTAGTTGCTTTACCATTAATTCCTACTCAATTATATCAATGATCTGGCGTAACTGTTTGTTATTGTGACTTACCACCGGGCTCAATAACAGTCACTACTAAATCATTACTATTCATTTTTATTTTTATTGAACTTTTTTTCTATAATACACTGTTATGTTTAACAAAATTGTATTATTAAAAAAATTATAGTAAAAAAATTATTACTGTAATGTTATATTGTTTGAAACCACTTCCAATAATAAAAATTACACATTGGAATAGATTTTGTTCAAAGTCGAGCGTTATCACTACTTAATCTTATTTTATGTTTTTAAATGTGGTAAAATATTTACTTGAAAGCTTTGGCAATAAACATGGGAATGCAGTATACAATTATTAATATTTGTGGTGTATATTCAGCTGAAACCGTTTCAACTATTTTGTAATTAGACTTATGAATAAATCCAAGTGAAAGTACTGAGTCGAAGAGTTGTACGGAATCTTGAGTGAAGAGCATCGATCGGTTTTGGCGATTTTGAGAGAAAGGTATTTTGAATGCGATCAATATTTGTTCAGTTATAGATTCATAGCTTTACATATTAGTTGATTTCGCTCTTACTTTAAAAAAAAAATGTGTTCCTGATTAACTGTAGGTTTACAGTGTATAATTCTTCTCCTCTTTTCTTTTTAATCATAGCTTGTCGTGTTGTTTTTTGCTTTTGTTAAAAAGCTTTTTTTTTAGGATTTCAGTTATTTTTTGGCAGGTTCGTTGTAAATAAAATAAGTCACAGTTTCCTTATTTATATCAATTTATTGTTCTTTTTTACAATAGTATTATCTTGAATAGATAGCCAATTACTCTTATTTGATCTAACCACACAAATCGCTCGCCTCTGCTAACCGATAACAAGACTGGATAATACTTGTTCATTAATTCTCGTTCGTGAATACAACTTTGCCAGTTAATCGCAAAGAGCGATCGAGGTGGGCTGTCTTTCGTAAATGTGTCTATTCCTAGAAAAAACGTTGAAACAAAATATGCGCTAATTTGTTTACCTACTTTTACAACTTTGTCTAATATTATGCCACAAAGCAGGCCATTGAGAGTACTATATTTTCGAAAGTAAGCATTTTAACGGCACTTTCGATTCTTATGCTAATCTTTTTTCGAAATAGCTTAGTACTCCATCTCAATAGTTTTCTAAAAATTCTATTACTCTATACTCATTATTAGTATATACTGTATCTCTATACTCATTTTTCTTCTTCAGTCAATAGTTCAAATACAATATAAAATTCTAGTTGATGCGATTAAGTATTTGCGGGCATTGCCTGGCCAAACAATTATATACCTATATCTATACACTCCCTAATCTATTTAATACGACGCGACGCATGCGCACTAAGGTTAGTAAGAAATGTTCTCGGGAGAAGAAATTCTTGGTCGCAAAGAAAAAAAAAAGATCTTCGTATCGAGTAAAATTAGTGTTAGCCCTTCAATAGCTATTACTTATTGCTTTAGGGGTTGTTTCAAACTTTAAAGGCAAAATATTCTTAAATCTTTTCTTATTGCGTCTGTAGCTCCTCCGACATATAGGTCTACCAAATTTCACGTTCCTAGGCGGTAGGGGTTTTGAGATATATAATAAACTATATTTATTGTTTAGGGGTTGTTTCAGCCCTTAAAAGGTAAATATTTCAAAATCCTTTCTTAGTGCGCCTCTATCAATCAATATCAAGCAATATGTGTATCAAATTTCAAGTTCCTATTCGGTATGAAACTAATATTTATAGTTATAGGGGCTGTTAACAGAATTTTACCCCTTAGCAGAACGTAACAAAATGTAAAAGTAGTTTATTTTTTATGTATACATTGTAAGAAATAAATGTTAAAAATTTCAGCTATCTAGCTTAAAGGAGAGTATACAAATTTGTATTTATTGCTTTATGGGTTGTTACCACATTTCCCCCTATTAAGAGAACGTGACAAAATGTAAAATTGGTTTACTTTTCTATGTATCTTGTAAAATATAAATTCACAAAATATCAGCTCTCTAGCATTAAGGAAAGTATAAAAAATGTATATTAAAAGTTTTTCGGGGTTGTTATATATTTTCAGCCCTAGCAGCACGTAACGAAATGTAAAACTGGTTTTATTTTTATAGGTATCGTGCAAGAAATAAATTTAAACAATTTCAGCGTTTTAGTTTTAAGGAAAATTTTACAAACAATATTTGTAGTTTTAGGTGTTGTTTCAACCTTTAAAGGCCAAATATTTAAAACCCTTTCTTAGTGCGCTCTAACTGTATGTGTATGAAATTTCACGTTCCTAGATTAAATTAATATTTATTGTTTTAGGGGTTATTACTAGATTTTCACTCCTTAGCAGAACGTTACAAAATGTAAAACTGGTTTACTTTTTATATGTATCGTGTAAGAAATAAATGTACAAAATTTTAGCTTTCTAGCTTTAAGGAAAATATAACAAACAAAACTTATTGTTTTAGGGGTTGTTTCAACCCTTAAAGGCAAAATATTATACAATTTTTCTTAGTGCGGTAGTGTGCCATAGCTTGACGCATGGACGCGAAGCATGCGCACTAAGGTTAGAAGGAAATGTTCTCGGGAGAAGAAATTCTTGGTTGCAAATAAAAAACGATCGTGGTATCGAATAAAATGATTGACACAGCCTTTCGATATCATTATTAACAACATTCTGAATGGATTTTTCATTAAAAATCACACAATTGGGCTTCATATATCCTATTAAAAAAGTTGTTAATTCACTTAGAGCCGCGGCTGTTAAAATAAGAGAAAAAGACACAAATTTAGAGCCACATTCCTTGATCAGACAAAAATATGATTTATTTGTCGAACATAAAATTTCCACAAATTAATCTGCTTACCAGACATTCAAGTCAAAATAAAATTGTTTAAAATTATTTCAAGTACTTTCAAGTTTGCATCAAGACTACTGAAAAAAAGACACTTTTGCTTAAAGTTTAGAATCAAACATATATTTATATTGCCCCATTACTGCTATAAAATTACCTTATCCAATAAATAAGAGTTTTTTAAATAAAGTTTTAACGATTTATTTTATTATCAAAAGGTTAGGTTCAGAAGTTCGGGTTATTTATAACCCTGTTACCACTATGCAATGTACTTTCGCCTCTGGCCTACTACTTGTTGTCAAGGATTTGTTGGTTACCAACTTTCTGAATTAATACAAGATTTACGTTCTCATGGGTTACACGAATAGGTTTAATTTAGTGTTTACTGTCTAGAGCCAATTAATTATTAGCCTGCTTAATACAATCGTAATTGATATATTAAATAAGAACAATAATTATTTTAAACCAACTTCATATGTTTAGGTAGTTAGGCCTATAGTTTTAAATACATTAATGAATAAACTAAAAGGTTTATATACATAAGTTAATACATCATATTACAAAGAGTATTATATATAAATATTAATGTTAAGATAATATATTTAGTACTAAAACATAATAGTTAAAATAGCACACAATAATAATAAAGAACCAAATTTCGTTTTCCTTTTAGTCTTCACGTTTTACCAGTTGGACTTTTAAAGAATTGGATTGACATAACTAACAGAGAGAGTAATTCAACAGGCTGGATTTAATGTACCATCGAGTATGACGTCAACGCCAATCATAACCTTTATTACACCGTCTCCCTTCATAAAATGTTCAGCATGTTACATATGCATAATTGTTTATTATAACCGTGTAACATTAATATATTTTTAAAAGTTTGATTTGTGAAACCACGTTATTTAAGTAAATTATCGATAGTTAATAAATCTCTTGTGACAACATTGTATTACAATGTTCGTACTGTCGACAAACTTACATCAATCTGACTTTCAAATTTATAAGAAGAATATCAAAATAAACTAGTTGTAGAATGTATTTTATAAGGTTTACCAACATCGCGATGCATAATTAAAAGTAATAAACAAATACTTGTTTTAAATACAACTTGTTTGGTGTTTGTCAAACAAAGATTTGATTGTTTTGGCTGAAATTAAAATCGATATAATTGTAGATCCGTAAGAATATGTAATACATGTTTCAACAAATAATACTGATTGTAGATATAGAGGTCTCTAATAATTTTAAATAGAGTACGAATGTACAGAATTAATTTTAGTTTACAAAACTTTAGTACAACTTAGCGATGTTAAAAAAGATTGAGTTATTCAATTAAATGTGGCTTCAAAACTTGGAGATAGTTTCAAAAAATATACTTCCGGAAAGTTCTTCAACAATGCAAATAAATCATTACGTTGCACGTAACTAAACTTTAATTTAGAAAAAACTTCCTCAATTCTAGTTGTACATCTAAGCCAATCAGTAACTTTCCAAAATGTTCACAGTTTGAAATAACTTATTATACTTTGTCGCAAGATGTACTTGTTTTGTTCTAAAGCTATAAAAAACATGATTGTTAAGAACTCTTAAGAGTATAATTATATTAATTCAATTATGCATGTACAATGCTTGTAACGGAAGCTACTTAAGATATGTCTCTTTAGAGACATTAAAATTTGAAAATGTTTGTCGGCTGTTTACGTTACTATACCCATTGCATCTAATTACTCATCACAATTCACGTAAAGCATATAACCTTGCGGTTACATTGCAATTCATTTTATGTATTGAGTATAATAATATATAGTATAAATTTAAATTCATATTAAATTCAGTACAACATTTTTATGTAGATTATTTGTTAAATTAAAATTATTTGACCACAAGTAACATCGTATCTAGAGTAAATTAAATAAACATCCATTTATGAATCTAAACTCTACAAAATATATTAACAGTTAAACAAAATTAATTATAGAAAACTAAATGCATTATACCTATATAAACATATATATATATATATACATATACCTGGATTTCCGCAATGCAACTTATTTTGTAGTTTACACTACGCGTTTCGAGAACAGGTTCTCATCTTCAGGTGTTGAAATAACTTGCATGTGACCACGTCAACAAAAATAAAAAGTACGAACAGACACACATACACACAAATTACAACATAAAACATCGCACTGCACATTGG
>JAGFPH010002038.1:160727-224469 GCA_018207615.1 Philaenus spumarius
TTGTAAGACTAAATGCATTTTTAGGAATTTTATTACTCTTATTCGATGTTTTTTGCAGTTTATATCAAAATACAGTTAAGCCTTTCAGCGGTAAGTTATAATGTCTTTGAAATATGTATTTGTTTTGTGAATGGACAAAACTTAACTTAACAAAACTGAATGAGTACAATGGCGTGAACAACACAGTGCAAGCTCTGAGGTACGTCTGCCAACTGTAACTCCAAGGGTTTATTTGTTGCCATAGTAGCAGCAGATCTCTTCTTGAACAAAGACTTGAAATACAATACTTTCCACAGAAGCTGAACACTTAAATACATCCATTGGTGGAGTTTTAATTGATGGCAGTCACGCTTTGAAAAACCAAACTATTGAATTTCTGCTTTATAAAAGTTTAACTTTTATATACAATATAAACAGTAAAGACAATTCTGAAACTATTATTACATTTGTGTTTTCTAACTACTTAATTTAGTTTAGTTATAGGTTACTAAATAAAAATGACAAGCGTATCTATTTGCAAAATAATACAAATGTGTGTAATATCAAATTAATCTAAGAGCCAAATACCATGTAACTTATTATTTATATTTTTGAAAAATAATTATTAATTAATCATTTACATAGACCGATCAAGATTGTAATGATGCATTTATTGTAGACATATAGTCATATTTTGTAAACTCTTTTTTTGTTCCGTTTTTTTTTATTCTCAATGTTTTCTATAATACAAAATATAAAAGTTGATAAATTAAAAAATATCTAATAAAAAATAAAGAAACCAAATAATTGGTATACAAAAATAATTTTAATTTAATCTATATTGTCATCTACACTAGAACAGTTTATATTACAAAGTATAAGTTACCTTAAACTTAGTTTTAAAATTACTGCTGATTGACTTAGATGTACAAAGAAATGAGGGTTGATCATTATGGTAAATTTTAAGAAGTTATTTTGTTAAAACAGTCTTCAGGATAGAACAGGTTTATTTAGTAAATATATACATCACTTTAACGGTACATCACTGATCTTTTAAGGAAGTCATTACGTTATGTATTTTTATCTATTTTAAGTAAAATATAAATATTAAATCAAACTTTGTACTGAAATTGGCATTTAATACCACGTAGGTGAAAGCTTAGTACAGTTTGAGGAAATCTTATTTGTGGATAGTAAAATAATGTCATTTGAGCTTCTATAGTATAATGTTTTGTAATTTGGGGCTTGTCGAGGTCGGGGTTAAATATTGTATGTGTACATTTATGTTGATGCAATATTTATTTAATTTTATTACATTTAAAAGAAATTTATACTACGGACAGTTAAGATTTAACGGTAAACTTTATTTTGATTAGCATGTTTGTGGTACCAAATCACTATTATAATTAATAATAATAATATTACCTTGTTAGGTCCGTCACGTGACTTCTTGTCGTGTATTCCTTACCACATGTTTCGGAGCCGAAACTCCATTTTCAAGTTATAATCACTCCGAAGAGATCGTCGCACATTAAAATAAATAAAACATATACACACATACACATCACACCAACACATTAACACAATATCGCGCTTGACAAAAACTTGGGTGCGCAACCTATCATTGTCGGTTGAATACTGCCGGTATTGCGTTCAGGGATCTTAACGATGTTTATCTCTGTTTGTCTTCTGTAAATATTTGATGGCCGTATCATATAATTGGTGAGAGTGAAATTAAAGTTGGTCATTTAAGATATCGTCCGGTTTATTTTTGAATGCTTTATAAATTTCATACTCTTCCTTAGCGTTCATTAGTATACCTTTGCCGCAAATGTGTAGGGTTTCTACCGAAGCGTGGAAGTCACCTGGGCTATGTTTGTTTTCGGCAAGGTGACGATCGTAAATGGAATTGTTAATGTTGGACTTATTGTTGGGAAGATGTTCCTTGTAACGTTCGATGAACGCTCTCCCTGTCTGACCTATGTAATGTTTACTACAATCATGGCAATTTATTTTATAAACTTCGGACATTTTTTCAATTTAGGTGTTGGTTTTACGCCTAAGCAATTTTGATAGTTTATCGGAAGGATAACGTGATGTTGTGTTTTTTGAAGATGTTTTTTAGGACATTAGGTAAAAAGTTCGTATACTCAGACGAGACATATTTATTA
The DNA here is from genome assembly GCA_018207615.1 of Philaenus spumarius. Taxonomy (NCBI): domain Eukaryota; kingdom Metazoa; phylum Arthropoda; class Insecta; order Hemiptera; family Aphrophoridae; genus Philaenus; species Philaenus spumarius. The sequence goes on from JAGFPH010002038.1 coordinate 162,878, forward strand.
TCAGTAGTGCTATGGGTTTCTATGTGTTTATTGTTCATTTTCTTTTAATTGATGGTTGTTAATCATCTTATCAATTATTGTACTCTTGTACCCATTGGCTACGGCTATATGTTTAATGTTGAGCAATTCTTCTTGGTAATCAACTTTACTCAATGGGACAGTGAGAAGTCTATGTACAAAGCTATGAAAAGATGCCATTTTTTGAGAATATGGATGGTAGAAATGAGCGTGAATGCTGACGTCGGTTGTAGTGGGTTTACGAAAAATTTTGTATTCGAACTTGTCTGTGCTTTTTTTGATGGTTAAGTCGAGAAAGTTGAGTTGGTTATCGTTTTCAGTTTCAAGCGTGAACTGTATCTTGGAATTAATGCTGTTCATGTAATTCTTAAGATTGATGGCTTGTCGGTCGGTTCCATTGAAAACTACGAACGTGTCATCGACGTAGCGGCCATAATATATATTATGTTCTGTTTGAATTTATTACGGTTTGACAGTAAGAATTCATTTTCATAATGATTTATAAAATAAACCGGACGATATCTTAAATGACCAACTTTCATTTCACTCTCACCATTTATATGATACGGCCATAAAATATTTACAGAAGACAAACAGAGATAAACATCGTTTGGACCCCTGAATGCAATATCGGCAGTATTCAACCGACTATGATAGGTTGCGCACCTAAGTTTATGTCAAGCGCGATATTGTGTTTATGTGTTGGTGTGATGTGTACGTGTGTATGTGTGCATATGTTTTATTTATTTTAATGTGCGACGATCTCTTCGGAGTGATTATAACTTGAAAATCTAGTTTCGGCTCCGAAACATGTCGTAAGGAATACACGACAAGAAGTCACGTGACGGACCTAACAAGGTAATATTATTATTATTAAAGGTAAACTTTAATTGAAAGTAAATTGTAAACTTTAGCTTAGTGAATTTTTAGCTTTAAAGAAAAACATAATTATTAAAAATTGGACACCTTGATGTATTTTTCATTGTCCAACCCAAAATAGTAGTATAATTTTTTGTATAAAAGATTTTAAAATAAACAACATTTTATCAATACAAATAACACATTTAAAATAATTAAATTCTTGTACTTGAATTTGAAAATAGCAAAGTTTACTTTATTCAAAATAATAATAAATTTATTTAAATAATTGTTACATTTGTTTACCTAATACCCTAGTATATCCCTAATAACGTGTGAGAAAACAGCTTATGTCAATTGATGCTATACAAAATTAATGTTATGGTAGTTTTATTTCGTAGAATTGAATTTTTGCTATGTTTTATGTGCATTTGAAATACTGCATTTTCAGAACTCCAGATATTTTCGTTACTTAGCATTACTTAAAAGAGTAGCCTATATTGTCTATGTACTTCAGATTGTTTAAACAAATGACTTATTTTTTTTAATTTGGCAGACTACATTGTTTATAAAACCACTAATGAATTTTAAAACCGGAAATTGGAATAATATTTAGCATTTAAACTTAAATCAGTAATATCAAGTTAACCTACTACACTATACGCCGGTTTCAGATAAACAATGTATTATTTTGCAACAGATGTTTTGTCTCATATTGAAGACACTGCTCTGAATAATAATTAATCTTATTATTTATCTTGGCAGAAATATTTTTAAGATTTGCTTAGAAATAAAATGCGACAGTGCAAAACTCACGTCATTTTTATTAGGAAAACATTCCTTAAATTCGTCATTGGAATTTCACTTTTAATGCTTAAGATTGTTAAACAAGTAGCTGTTTTTTTCTAAAATTTCAGCTAAACCCTGATATAACTTTCAAAAACTAAATTTATAAAATTGGTTTATTCCTTTATTTTTGAAAAACTATTTTGAAAATTAACTGGCATTTATCTAAGAGCTTTAAATTGATTTGGTGTTCGTTCTTATTAAAGTACAATTTATATTATGTTTTATACCAATAAAAACCTTGAGTTTAAAGTTTGATAAATAGAAATTAATTTTTGTCATTGCCTGTATTATAGCAGAAAGAAATTCTTCAAAACAAAAGTATAGAAAACTTCAGTTTCAAAAAGAGTTCTGTTGTAATAAATTTAAATATTGTTTTTACATATAAGTTGTATAACATGAATGCCATTTTATAGGATTGGTACAGCTCTCCCATACTTTACCGAGATATAACATTAGCATAAGATAATTACTTTTGTTATTTTGTATAATAATTTATAATATTATATTATAGGGTGTTTCAGGAGGAACGAATAATACTTCAGGAACTGGTTAAACAGCTGAAAATAAGAAACAATTTTCAAATGAACATAGGTCCGGAAAGTTTTGTTTACCAGATACCCTCCATTTTGTTTCTTGTATTTCACAAAATAATTCATATCTAGAGAAATGTTTGACCGATTGAGCTCAAACTTGGCATGAAGTTTAAACTAACAATGATTTATCTTAAATAAAAATCGATTATATCTAATCATGCTTTCCAAAATGGTGGCCGTTTGAATATTTCAAACATAAATTACTCAAAAACAGTACATTTTAAATGTCAAGAAACCATTTTGTAGCCCTTTTAATTTCCTTTAGGATGAAGGATAGTAGGGGATATATAGTAGGATTATGTATGAAGTCATATATAGTTATTGGTTTGTTAAACCTGACATCCTATACCATAAAAACACTGTGAGTGTTTTTTTATATTATTTTTTTAAAGAATTAATACATACGGACACCAAGTGTTATATAAATTACAGTTATAGATTAGTGCAATTATCATATTTTGGAAACAATTTGTTTTATACGAACGATAAAATAATATTAACATATTTTAATATTATTAAATATTATTGAATTTTTACTTACAGATTTTATGATTATATTTTGTAGATCTTAATGGATTTTGACAGTCAACAAAATAAAAACAATTGCTCATTATGGTGTCCGTAAAATATAAATGTAACAAAGGCTTATGGAGTAAAAGTAGCTTATAGGAAAAGTAATTTACTACAAAAAATACTGAAAGTTTATTTTAATTATGTCTGTTTCTTAAATATACTGTGCGTAGTTTGTATTATATAATCAAACAGTTGAACAATCGAAAAATAAAATTAAAAATTAATCATTATTTTGCCGTCTAACTAATAGTATAATCTAAACTCTAATCTAATCTAATCTAACTCCATCAATCTAAATAAAACAATACAAGTTCTCCTTTAGCCTCTTGTGTTATACTGCACGTTAATCAATTGCAGCGATTTTTTAAAAGTAACTGCTAACTAAAAAAAGCTTTTTTGTATTTTCTATAGCTTTTATGTAACACCTGTATTACTTGTGTTTATTGACTTCAAAGTTTATTTTTGTTTTGTACATTTAGTAAACGTTACTTTAATATAAAAATCTAAGTATAATTTATTTCATAAAACCAACTTCATCATATTATAATGCTAAACCAAAATCTTATAACTTTATCAATCGTTGAATAAAAAAGTTATTTATTTAGTACATTGTTTAGATAATTACTTATACGTAGCTAAGTTGAATAAATTGATAATATAAAGGTAAAAGAGAATATAATACGGAAAAGCACTCACAAAATTTAATTTGTTTGATACGGTTTAAAAAATATATCTATATTTTACTTATGAGTAAAGGATTTACATAACCTAAATATTGAATATTTAAATATTGAACATGACCTTACAATAATTGCACTACTTCTATTTACAATCTTTAATATATTATGTAAACTATTTACCCTATACAGAAACATTTTATAGTAAGACTTTAATAAATGAAGCAAAATGTGAGACCATTGCAAAAGTTTTAAGCATCCGGCCTTCAACTGAAAAACTATTGAATTTAATTCAATACCTAAGTTTTGTAATTCGACTTGAAACAGAAGGTGGTGTTTGTTTTCTTCATAATGTTCAGTGACTATCAAACATAATATTATGTAGTAATCGTAATTATATTTTAGCTATTTTTTTTGTATTAAAACATATTTATTTTAACTATTATCCTAAACAAGCCGCCATATTTATTAGGTGATATTTTTATCGTTACTCACAATAACATATTTTATAATATACTATTTATTGGAAGTAAGAACAGGAGATTTTGTTATATTGTTACAATATTTTACATTAAAGAAAATTGTAAGTACAATCAGTAATCCTTGCAGAGAATTAGTTATTAGGTGTAACTGTACAAGTACTTAATGTATGTGTGTCACCAGAGTACGTACAGTACAGTCTAGAATTTAGCGGAAAGTTATTGTACTTTACATAATAACTGTAGAACGCAAGGTAATAAGTGCAATCAACATTTCATTTCAGGATAAAATAAAAACCTAAGTAGCAATCTGTTACAGTTTAAAACTTGAATGTAACTCATCGTACTAGAAAATTTTAATTCTGTATAAAACCAATACCAAATAGTAGTACTTGTACATTTCCAACTTAAGTTACCTATTTAAAAATCGTAATATAGTTTTAACTTGTTAATCAGGATTCACAAATTGGTTAAAAATTAGATACTATAATAAAATAGTTAATTTTAGTTATTATCACACTAACTATTGTAAAAAAACTTAATTTATAAATAAAAAATGTGTCACAGCTAAAAAACATTATATATTATGAACCTTCAATAAATATAAGCTGAGGCAACATTACATTTATAATCCTCTCTGACTGATAATAAGTGAACTGCGAGTATATCAGTGTATAGTATTCTTATTTAAAAGAATTTACATATTATAGTATTTGGTTCCTTCTGGTTTTAGAAAGATAACGATTGAAACATAGTATTTCATTCAACATGGTTGTATTATGGTTGTCTTTTCTCCCAAACAGTAATATGGGACGTTTATTACAGAGACCATCTACAATAGAAGACAACGTATATAAAAAAAGCTTAGTATACAAATAAATTGCAGCGATTGCCCCCAAAGTTCTACATCGGGCAGGCAGGCGGGTCGCTCCAACAAAGATTCCAGGAACATAAACCTAATAATGCTGTTAAACAGAGCTCAACCTTCGCTGGACACCTATACTGTTTCATCTTATAAAATAAGGAAATAATAAACACGTGCAACAAAAGCAGGGGATTGAATGTACTGAAAGAGTTACAAATATACGAATACTCCAAAAACAACCCTTTAGAAATCCTAAATTATAAACTGCAATTCAAATCGCATTATTTATATAACAAAATAATAGACATGTATGGTAGAGAAGCATAAACTTTAGTCTTCCCCCACTACGTACAAGAGAGGATGCAGCCACGTTTACTTATTCAATCGACAAGCCGTTACCACGACACATGGCACGACATGTACCACGATACATATTGTAAATTTAATGCGAACTATTTGTCTTCTTGTTTATTCGCCTTTTTTAGCTTTGTCTTTTCTTCGCCTGACGCGTTTCGGGTGGACCCCATCTTCAGAAGATTTGTTTGCTACTCTAACAAAGTAAGCTAAGTAACAAAGTAGCAAGCAAAGCTTCTGAAGATGGGGTCCACCCGAAACGCGTCAGGCGAAGAAAAGACAAAGCTAAGAAAGGCGGATAAACATGAAGACAAATGTTTCAAGCATCTTAGCAGAAATAATAATAACAAATGCAGTTATTAATGTGAACTATTTAATGTGAATTTACACAGTCACATTGGTTAAATAGTGTGATACGTGTGTGTGTGTGGGACTTGAAAATGACTATGTAAAGTCGAAACCGCGATAGTCAACTTACGGGCATAAATCACAAAAAGCAAGGTAAAATCTAAATAATTTTAAAGGATACAAACTACTATTACGGTAAGTAACAACACCTTCTAAATATGTTTAATATTAAATCTATTATTCAAAAAAGAGATTTTTCTTACCATTTCTAGACGAAAATACAATTAATTCATAATTGTAATTCTCTAGAAGGCCTAAATTTGCTAGCCGGGGTTTTACGGTCAATATAATTATGATTCTTACTTAAATTAAAAAATATACCAGTTTAGTCACCATTAAAAAAACCCCTATTTCACACAAAACTGATTTTACCATATCCTACAGATTACAGAGTGTTCTTATACGTTAAAGAAAAATAAGAATAAGTTTGTCCTAGTGTATTAAGACGTTGCTAGGTTAACTTAGTATATGGGAAACCTACTGAATCATTGTATTGTGTACAACTAACTTATATCTATTGACCAACTAGCAAATACACTTAAATAAACTTATGTTTCCCAGTTATTCTTGCAAAAGTTAAATTAGGAAAGTTATAATATTAGTTTTTACAAATATTCCTTCTCGTGAATCAAATACACAAAATAAATCTGGTGTTAATGTCTAGCAGTATTTATCTGAAAATAAGACGCAGACATTTATAACATGTTGATATACGCTTTGTGTTTTATGAAAACGTTTAACACACTTTTAAACTAATCTTCCGTCGTGTTATGGACATACATTGCTTTGTAGTTTAACCTTATACTACTTAATACAGTGCTTTTATTTCAATAATTGTTTAGTATTTTTGTAAAATCGTGATATAATACAGCTTAGAAAGAAATGTTACATATACAGTGGAATCCAGCTAATCCGAAAATCGCCTATTCCGAACAGAGTTCAGAAAAAATACTGATTTTTTAAACTTAAAAAATAAAACAGGAGAAATTACAAAGACGTTCGTGAAAAGACGTACATTTATTGTTATACAAAATAGTTAAATAGAGTTTTCAAGTGAAATTCAATTGTTTCTTTTAGAGTACACGAAGAATGACTTCGTTTATTTGCCATGTTTAATGTTTAACAGTTGAATCAAGGACTACGAACATAAATGAAAAAGGCACAGTGACTCGGTAAACACTCACGGAACAAAGATTTACAATAAATTTGCAATAAGCGCACACAGTTTATCAAAGTACCTAGAGTAAACACTGAACTAGATACGTCTACACTCGATTCCACGTAACCCGTGCAGTACAGGTCTTACGGAAGAATAGACGTGCTACTACCATTACAGGGAACATCACGTGTATTGTCATGCGGGTTGCATCATCTGACTGAGCGTTTCATGGGAGTTAATGTTTTTTAGTTGGCTATTTTATCGGTGAGACTGTCGTATGGATAGCATGGCTTACGGGAGCTCTGTACTGCACGGTGAACGTGGAATCGAGTGTAGACTAGTGCTCAAATAAATATGTTTGAAACGCAGAAGGGAGAGGGGTACGTAATGTCTCGGTGCTATGAGTCATTGAAGGGAATTCATTTCCTTTCCGACTTTCACTGAACCTGTTCACAAGCGGATCAACGCTGTATAGAGATGATTATTAGATGTCCCCGCACGTTAACATGTCAATACTTTGATATTATTTATTAAATCCGCCCATTCCGAATTCCCGCTAAACCGAATAGTGATCGGTCCCAATTAGTTCGGATTAGCGGGACTCTACTGTAGTTACCATAAATGCCTTTGAAAGGTTGTAGAAACAAGAATAAGTTACTTTTGTTATTCTCCTTTGTTGTAATATTTTTAGTAAACAAAATGAATTATTAAGTAGTGCATTCACTGTCTTTAAGAGCACTTTGTGTTACAGGTTTGTTTTAAAAACAGAAAGATCTATTAATTATTGTATGATAGATATTTATAAGATAATTAAACTACAATTTGTAATTTATCTTGAGTATAATACTTATACCTTTATGGTAGGCCTATATGTAGAAAATATAATGATTTTTTATTGAGATTGTATTTTTGATTACGTTGATCCCATTGTCACTAGTTTTTTTATTTAACAAACTTTATGACTAACACAATAGTATGCAAAATGTGCTTTGGTTGTGCACTGCAATAATTCGACTTCGATTTTACATGTTGAATAATTCATGTAGTTACATCTACAAAGCTGGCGTAAATGAATTAAAATGATTGTAAACTGTAAGAATTTAATATATAATATATAATTGCTGACATTAACAATTTGTTATATAAAAAATATTAGATATTTTGGAAAAGTCAACACATTAATTGAATGGCAAGCTTGTAAATTACACTAACTCAAACCCTTTCCTATGCCTATAAATTAAAATATTTATAAATAAATGTATTATTCATTCATGTTTAACCTTAAATATTATAATATAAATGGATTGAAGTAAATACTGTATAGTTAAATCAATCTTATTTGAAAAAAGCAGATAAGATTAATTAAAATTCAGCTTTATTCGTACTAATCCACTATGAACGAAATTGTTCAAGTGGTTTTTATTTTGAATTTAAACAGTGTGCCGCTCGGTAATCACTCACTTCCTTTTTACCAAGCGCACGTTTCGTCAGGGCAAACATTTACTATACAATCATAATGTTTGTACACTTTGTCGTCATGACTGACAATTAATTAAACTTTTTCAGAAACTCAATTAATTTACATGTGTGAAATAAAGTCAAATATATTTTAATAAATAGGTATCGCATAGTTAATAAACTGTCGTAGAAATGACTCAAGATAATATATAAAGATTTATTATAACCTGGCAATGAAACAAACTTGTAAATACATATTGTTAGACATATGCGATACATTCGTTTTCTCCTTCACTCAAAAATGTATTTACGGAACTAATTGAACATTTTCATAAAGCTAAGTTGACCATAACTTTATAAGTACGAACTTAACTTTTAGTAATTCTTTTGCTATAGTAGATTTTGGTAAACGAACGCCTAGATTACGTAAAAGTTATTACCAAAACGTAAATCAGACGAGAGAAAACTATTAAAGTTGTATCTAGACTATGCCTACTCTAACCTAAGTCAAATAATAGCATAGACATTATCAATTCATATTAAAATTTCAGTTACTTTAAACATTTGAGTATTCTTACTGTAAAATGTTATTTATTTAAACACAAACATGTTTTGAAAGTGAATACTAATAGACAAGTATTAAAAATATACATATGTATCAATTAATTTTAAATTAATTTAACTTAATATACATTAACACCCCCAAGCAAGTTCCTGAAGAAATCTGAGAACATAGAGTTTTATAACGAAAAAAAGGGGCAGTAGACCTATACAACGGTCACTTGCATCGCAGAATGCCCAAAAAATGTTCCAAACATCCAAACATTAGAGCGTAAAGAGGTAAAACACGTTGCAATGGAATATCGTAGCCTATATTAGACAAAATGAAGAAAAATTAAACTTGTAATTTTAAAAATAATTCAAAGTTCTAAATGTATATTTGTAGTATATTAAGTGTATTAGTAAAAAATCTCTCTTGTAATAAAAAAGTTATAAATTTGCATAAGTTATCAAATAAGATGGTCATGTAAGTAAAGCAAGGAGAAATATTATAATTAAAGGGTTATAACTAGTAAATAGCACCTAGTTATAAAGAGTTATTAACAAATAATTAATTTTGGAAATTAATAAAATTATGTACAGTAAGTAATAGGTAAGAGGAAAAGAAGTATAATACAAATAAAAACCAAAATATAATAAGTGCACCTGTATAAGAAAGATAATTGAGAAATATAATGTAAATTCTAAAGTAATACATTTACATAAAATATAATAAAATGAATTAACACAGACATTATTCATCATTAACTAAATAGAAATGCTCAGTAAATCAATCAATATTAATGTAAGTAAAGTTGTAATGATCTGAAGTAAAAAGGTGCTATATGGTCGAATCTTGCCAAAATCAGAAATCATAGAAAACAAAAAGGTGTAAAATCCACGAAGTGAAAAAATTGACAGTGAAATAGGTTTAATCTCGGGAACTAGTATGAGTACAACTTCAGATGACATTAAAAATTATCACAATAGCATTATGAATAAAATAAACTTTTTCGTACTAAAATTGGTTCAGTAAATGTGATGTTATGAACAGACATCAAAACCTATATCTTTCACCTTTCACCGCTAATTGTATCCGGAATGATTAAAGATATAGTCAAAGTTCTAAAACGTATTACAGCTAGTTTGGGAAAAATTTAAGTAACTAAAATAAATTATTTATTTATAATATTATTGTTTAAAGGGATTTGTTTAAGATTATTGTTGTATACGAGTATATAATATATGTATATTTAGTTTTTGCTGCATTTTATAGAATGGTACACCACACCTTCTTAGAAGGTACACAATTTAAAGATCCGAAAAGTAGTGGAAGGTTTAGAAGCTGTGGTACGCATTACACAAATAATGTTTAGCACATAAAATGTATTTATAAAGTAGTAAATATACATTATTATATGCTAGCTTTGTAACATAAACAAATTTATTTGAGCCTTAATTTAGTTTCACCGGTACTTACCAGCGGTTTGTAATTTAGTCGTTATTGTGCTTAGATTAAGTGGTTACTTCAATTTATTGAGCTTAGTATAATATGTTGAAACGACGACGTTGTTAATGATATTTAGTTATATTTTTAGAGAGAAGAGGGAAATAAGGATTGCATGAAGAACATGAAAATATTATTAGTAAATTAACACTTGTTGGGGAAGTGTATATGCATAAAAATAATTAAAACATTCAAAACTAAATTGTGAGTGTGTATATTCTTCTCTGATTTAGTGTTTAATACAACATCGAAACTTCTTTTGAATAATATTATATTCTTCTTCTTTTAAGCAGTTTTTATTATTGTTATTTATGTATATAAATAGTAATTAAAAATGATTTTACAATTAAGTTATGTTATCTTGGTAAAGAAAATATTATAACCATCGCTTACGAGGTACCAGAATAAAACGTCGATTACACAACCCAGGTTAAATCGATCTATCCAAAACTCGACAACTTACTATTCTATTTTACTTTACCCATTTACCAGTGTAAATGCAAAGGTACACTGTAAATTACATACACAAAGTTTCCATTAAGTCATTAGTTTCAGTTAGGGCACCATTTACCATCAACAAATTGTGTAGTTTAGAGGGTAATCTAAATTTTACTTATGATCATCAGTTACACTTCCAGGGCGTACTAAAATAATGTTCGTCTCTTGATTAAAATAAAGTGCAACGTACATTAGTTTCCTGTAGTAATGTAAAGGTCCTTTTTCCTATTGGTGCACAAATATAGTATATAGGTATAAGGTAGATTGTTTTCTAAATTACTTTACTTTATGGTTAGACGAATACAGTAAATGCAAGGGAGCCGAATGTATTGACTCCCAATAACTAGGTTTTAACCTACGCAACGTTATTTACTAAACCAACTGTAGCAGAATGCACCACACTGCTCCCCTCCCCTGTCTAGTTGATTTAATCTTGTAAAACAAACGAAATAATTAAAACATTTTGTTAGTGGTGTTAACTTAAAATAAAAAATAATATACTAATAATATATTTATCAAAAGGTCTTAGTATCAATCACGTTATTCAAGAACTACCACGGTATATTTCAAATTGTGAATCAACTAAAGAAAATCCTTTATAGAATAAAACTTGTACACAGAATTTCACAACTAATACGTGTATTACTCATCAGTAATGCACGAGCTACAATACTCAAACTAAAACTAAACTAAACAGTGTTTCATGTCCCGTATTTATACAAAGGTTAACGGGGCGTGGCTTAATACTACGTTACATTAGTAAGGCGTAAATCAATGCACAGCGCTATTATAACTAGCCTAAGGTTAACTATATAACTAAACATATTAATAAAATAATAATAATCTAAAACAATACATTATTTTTATATTTAAAGAATTTTGTATGGATCCTAATTCATTATTTACAATGATTTTACTATATTTGTTTATATAAAAAGTTTCCGAACCATCTATTGTGTTAGGTTTGGTTAGATTTTTCAATAATAAAGAGTTTTCTATTTTAAAATGATGGTCTTTATCTAAAAACTGCTTAGCCGTAGTATATTTGTCTGGTCTATTGTACTTTAAATGAGAAAAACTTTCCTTAGTTCTTATCTTCATACTCTTTTGGTTTGGCATATATATTTCTTCGGACAATTTTCACAGTTTATACAATAAATTCCAGATTAAATTTGTCCTTTTCTTGTATTTTTTCTTTAGGAGCTGTTTACCAAGATTACTCACAGCTGACAAAGCTACATTTAAATTTGCATATTTCGCTAGCAATTTTTTAACAATATTGGGCAATAGTGGAGCATACGTTGTTTTAACACATCGTTGTTGGAGTTTGTTGCTTTCCAGGATAGATCTTGATGCCTTCATTTTCTTGACCATGATGTCTATCCTTTAGAATATCCATTAAATACCGCATCACAATAAATATATTTCAGTTTTTCTCGTAGTTGTCCTTAGATAACGGCAAATGAACCAATCTGTGGACCATTGAATTAAAAGCAGCTCTTTTATGTGCAGGTGAAATCCTCAGTTACGTATCTGTCTGTATGTGTGGGCTTTATATACACATTAAAAGAAAATTCATTGTTTTTCCTATACACATTGCCATCTAGAAACGGAAGGTTGTAGTCGTTTTCAATTTCCGTAGTAAACCGTATGATCGGTTAAAATCCATTAAAACAAAATAACAAAATTGCTCAATTTTAAGTATGCAAAATATATATATTTGTCTACAAACAATTAAAAAAAATATTTTTACAATATTTAGGCTATATTTTGTTTTACTTTGACACTTTAGAAGGTATTTTCCATTAACAGCCTCATAATCCATAATATAATCCTATAATAAATAATTCATAATTTTCAGGTGATAATAAAGTGTTCTTGCAGTTTTTTATAAATACAAGATGGCACTTAACTCAAAAACTGTTTATTTCACAGAAAAATTTTTTAAACAAAAGTTTAAGAGAATTAAATTCTCTATAATTTGTATACGATTTTTTCTAGGACACACCCAACTGAATTTATTTGGAAAAAACGGTTATTTTTCTACCATTTTCCAAGATGGCGGCGTATGCTCAAAGTGGTGGGGGTCGCAAACTTAGTATGTTTTTTATAATGTTAAAATTTACTATATTACCAAGTTTCATCTCTCCCGCATTTTTTCTAGGTAAAAGTACCTGCTGAGTGGACTATAAGGCCAGCATATGTATTATGCAATTTACTTATTGAAAACATATTAAACAAATGTATCCTATACGAAATTGCCCTAAATTTTACCTAAGACGAGACACATTATTAAATCCTTTAACTGTTGTTACACAACAAATTTAAAAAATCTGTTATTTTACAAGTTAATTAATTGATAGTTTATTTACAATTCATCCTTCCAAATCAGTATCACTATGTACTTTTTCAAAAAGAATATAACATTTTTTTTTTATTTCTAACTTAACTTAGTAGCAGCATTTTATTCATATGTATTTGTTTAAGTTAGATAAATAAAAAAGTGTTTATATGGTTTTGGTTAATCTAAATATAATTTGTATATTATGTCAACACACATAGAAGGTAAATTTCAAAACAAAATTAATTAAACACAGTTATTATTTTGCGAAAAATTTTATTTAAAAAAAATTTAAAAACATAACTATTGATAATAATATTTTTAACTCGTTGTCGTTCGACCGCCCGCCGCGCGCCGTAGTAGACGTCTATCGGACAATGCATGTGCGTTATGTGTGGTGAGTTGTATGTTGTTGTGTTTTTGTGATGTGAACTGTTAATTTATTTATTAATTAATCTGATGATGAAACATAGGTTTTGAAACGCGTCATATATAAAAAACGCAGACGAAGGCATAAGACGGAAACAAAAAGGTAAAAATATTATTATCAATAGTAACTTGGATACTCATACAATGCTTTTATAACCATTGATGTTTGGATTCTTCTAACAATTCTTATTAGATTCTTATTTGAAGGCTATCATTTATAAGATTTGAATATAGTTTTTCTTTTATGGACTTGTATTTAATAATATACAAGTTTAAATTTGATTTGCATTTTTTTAATTATAATTTCGGTTGAGCGACGTGGAAAAGAGCTAAAGGAACTTGCCTGCTTCAATACAGGTTGTACACATCATATCAAACTACTGGCTTTGTATATATATGCCTGCGCTATTTACTTATACTCCTTTTTCATTAGTCAAACAGGCATCAAGTAAATAAAAAAATATATATATACATAAATTTATTTTAGTCATACATGTTATTACAATCATGTTAAAAATGATTTAAAATAAATTAGATTATATTTTCTTTAACCTCTAAACTGTTCCAGTGAGAAATATTTTCTTCTTTCACTTTTAAAAGTGTGACTGCTATCAATTAAAATTCCAACAATAGATGCACTTAAGCGTTGGGCGGGTGTGGAAGGTATTGTGATACAGGCTTTTGTACAGTAAATACAGAAGCTGCTATTCCCTACTGTCTTGGAATTCGTAGAATTTCTATTGCAAACTTTGGTTTAAAATACTCATTTATAAAATTATTTCTTGCCAATTTATTTAATACAAACAATAGATTGATTATAAATTAAATATTATTATTAACATATTAATAATATTATTTGTTGGCATAGTTGATTAACCATAGTAGATATTGCATAACTGTGTTATATGCCACTATAACACTATTTACCGTATTATTTAATAAAAGTATTATTATTATAATTATTTTTCAACAAATGTTAGATTATTTTGTCAAGCTAGTCTTATGAACACATTCAATTGATTATGTTAATGTTATTTTTATGAATACAATATCAAATTAAGAAAATGAGAATTTAAAATTCCTAATTCTTATAAATTGGGGACAAAACTTTTTTTTCTTTTATATAGGTTTAATTTAACTACTTGAATTAATGACATCCAATACAATCACAATAATAGTGTTAAAACTGTTTTCACAAACTATATCAAGCTCGGAATTATCATAAGTTCTACTAAATTATGGTCGAGTATTGTTTGAAATTTGTAAAAATTTGAAATATAATTTTAATTAACAAAAAATTTAACAGATAAAAACATATTTATAGATTACTGTCTCTCAATATTATACAAGATAAAACTAGTGTAGTGATCCAGGAACTGCTTTAAGAAAAGTGGTTCTTATAACTTTTAATTGTAAAACAGTGCATACCATCTATAAACCGGCTACAGTTTCTTTTGAATTAATCGGCCGGAGAAAGTACGATTTAGAGTTAAAATAAAATTCAATTTGGAACAATTATTTTGGAGTTTGCCACAACATAAATACAAGTAACATATATCTTCACCATATTAGAAGACGAAAAATGTTGTAAAATTTTATTTCGTAAGTAAATTAATATAAGATTTTACCAAGTAATAAGGAAAACAATTTTAATAATAATTATAAGAGAGTGCGTATGTTTTAATAGTTAGAACAATATTTTTGCAGTACCAAGTTGGATCATAAGTTTTTTATGATCCGTAAAAGATTATTATAATAATCTTTTTTTAAATATATATACAGTTATTGAATTGCATAGCGACTGCGAAATAATTTACAGACACATAAATAATAACTAATAATTTTGTATGACTTTTGTATAGTAATACTTGTAGTTGATATACACATAAAACAATAATTATAACCTATTTATTCATTTTGTATTAACTAATAGTATGTTTAATCATCAGTACAAAAAGTGTTTGTTTTTGGTGCAAGATCGTGGTTTCGATGAAAAAAGTGTTCAATCACCAAAAAGCACTTCAGGTAAAAGTTATAAACGATACTTTATTTATCATACCAAAAAATAATCACACGAACACTTAACTAATTTCACTACAGTATTAGTTTTTCAATAGATTTTAAATCCGATTTACTCTGTGCTTGATAGTGCTACTATCAGCTGGGAAACAACTGAACCTTTTGCAATTACGACTGTTGTAATTTTAAAGTACCGCAATGTATTGCTTACGTACCTTTTTGGCCATATTAAAATAAAATACTTTTAGGTCCTAGTACCGTAGTCAAGGCAGCTGACTTCTTGAGCTAGTACTGAATTACTACAATAAAGAGGCACTTTATGGACATACCGTGTGCATTAAAAACATCAGTACATAAAACATTATGAAAAAAGACTAAAATATACGAGTTTTAATTGAAAGAATTTCATAATTTTTGTATGTGTTCCGGGTAAACATAAAATTGGTATTTTTCAGTAAAATAAAGCCATTTTTTAAACTCCAGTGTAGCTGTCATTACAGCTTACAGGCACAATATGTATACAAAATATAGAATTCTGACATTTGTTAACACTTGCAATAAAATATACCGATGCATATAACATACAACTCTTAAAGTGGTTATATTTTTGAAGAACAATAACACCAGTTATAAAAAATAAAGGTACAATCTAACTGCAGGATACAGAAATAAAATTGCACACAAGTATTTTTAACTACCACAATCGGCAGTTTTTCAATATAAAAAACTGGTAATTAGTTAAACTAAAAAAGGTTTTTAGTTATATTTTAAATGAGTCAGTTTGTTAAAATATAACAAACTTAACTTCAATAACTCTAAATCATACACCCACACAAACAGCGTAAAATTATTTTTAAAAAATATTCATACTTTAATCACTGTGCTATGTATAAGCATTAAATACAGTTTTAGGCAAAATAATATTAATGGTAATAATTATTATTTGTCAAGCAATTCCTTTTAATAATTCTAATGGAAATATAAATTACAACTTTTAATCCGCTATCGAGTTAGTGAGAAAATTAAATCAACTTTTAAATTTAATTTATTAGAATTTTATATTCAACACTTATTTTTCAGCCCTGCAAAATCCTACGTCAAAAGCCAAACTATTACTTGGAATTCTTTGGCTTAATAAATGAGTTCGCAGCATGCTTCTCTTATATGAGTTAAATCCATGTTAACTAATTCCAGGAGTTATTCTTATTGTATTTATTTGTAGTTTCAGACTTGAAGAAAATTACTTATATTTTATGACAATCTTATATGCGTTATTTCAAAAATATATTGACGATTATTATCTTCAACGGTATACTATATTTATGGCTTTGTGTACAAAATTTCTGTGTTTCTGTTTTGAATTTTCTATACGTTTTATTAACAAGATATTTACTAGCTTTTTTTCACGGGTAATTGTAGTCTATTGATATCTTCAAGCTGGATGATTTAAAAACTTGACGGATATTGATAGAAAAGCAGAACATTTATTGAGTGTGAGGTTTTAAAATTATAACAACAATATTTTGAGAGTCTTACAAGTTTTAGAATTTTGTATTGGTTTATTTAAACAAAAGAATGCTAAACAGTTTTATTTGTACAGTGTTTAATTGCAATAAGCCACTGTTTCATTAAAAGGAATATTTTAAATATACCCATGTTATACTAACTTCGTTGTAAGATTGTGACCCTTAGCATGTATAATCAACAGGTCCTATTAAGGTACAAATCAGTCACTCTCCACACTAGCATTAAGCAATCATACATCAAAGCATTCGCAAAACCACACGGATTGTATTGCTATAACTAAACCAGAAGCCAATAACAGCCAGTAGGATATGTGCTCCATGCATCCAATACATTTGACCTAGCTATTAGCGACAAACTAACTAACCAGGTGATAGTTTTATTTAAAATTTAAATCTGTTTAAATTGTGCTACCCCTTTCTTATTTTTTCTGTGTATAGTAATTTTTAAATCATATACTTTATAATTTCTTTACAAAATTAACTAGGCTATTGTTTTATATACGTCAGAAATCTGAATAAAGTATAATATTACATTGTGTTTACAATAAAACTTCTGCTAAACTTTGAAAAAAACGAGCCTTAATAAACCCTTCTATTTGAACTCAATGGTCCTGCAATGCATCAACTAGTAAGATTTCCCTCAGAGAAGTACGATGGGTTGAATTTTAATCTGTGTAAATTTCATTTAATTATCCAAGACTAAATACTAATAGAATAATACAAACTCAGTCCTAGACAACCTTAGTGTGTTGCCAACAGGCTGGTTATAATATTTACAAATTTTCCAAATAAAACCCAGATCTAAGCAAAAGTTTAATGTAATAGCAAACATCCTGAACATCTGAATGATAGGTATACAAATTAATGTAAACAATACAACATTTAAGGATCAATATTGGTCGACATATTTATTTAAAGATCATACATTTTAACGTACAGTGAGAAACAGCCCATGGCATGTAACTCAAATACCTTAAATTAAAATATCTGGAGAGATAAATAAATTTTAATCCGTGAAGAATACTTCTAACCTGACGTCAAAACAATCTGCCTATCAATAATGACGGATGATCAAAAAATAATAAACGTTTACAAGTTTTTCCACTGAAATCATAATGCGCCATAAATTTTAATAATACCATTTCAAATTGCGTAAACTCAACAAACACACTTGGTTACAAAAGTTCGAAAAAGTTTGGAGAAGGTTAATTTATTTAATTTATTTATTAATTTATTTATTATTTATTTATGTATTAATTAATTTAATTTATTGTAATTATTGTAATCGTACGAGTTGTTTTAGATTACAAGATTCGTGGATTCGGAGATTTGGTTAGGTCGAAATTTTGACTTATTTCATATACATTTTTAATAAATGAATTACATATAAAAAACAACTGTTATCAAAACCGGTTAACGCTTTTAATTAACCAGAATGGCGAAGGATTGAAAAAAAGTCGAACGCAAACAAATTTTTACAGCTGATGAAGAAATCTCCGCAAACTTGTTGCCGGCTTTCATAAAAAAACCACACTGTCTGCACAAAGTGGCTAAAGACTAATTCTAACAGTACCAAATTAATCTTGTACAATAATTAAATTAAATGATGATGACTTTGATTAAACAACATGTGATTATGTAACAAATTATGGAAAAACCTGATGAAAAGAGAGTTTTGTAGAAAATATTGTGCTTTCTGATAATGCGACCTTCATGTGAAAATACTGTAACTGCTATAACTACCGTTTCTGGAACAGAAAAATCTCATTGGATGTTTGAAAAGGTTTACACACGTCCAGAAAATGTTAAGGTCTATGTGTATGTTAACGGATAAAAATAGATGGAGCCTTGTTTATCGATATTAACTTGAACTCAACAACTTTGGAAGTTAAGCTACAAAATAAAATTGTCTCAGCGATTCAAAATACTGTCAGTGCGAATTTCATAAACATTTGGTTGTAACAAGACGGGGTCCCCCTTTCAAATTGCATGAAGTTCGACAGTATTTTTACGAAGTGTTCCCGCAAAGGTAGATGAGGTATCATAAATAGCTCAGAACAGTCAGCCGGTTTGTCAGCCATTTACTTTATTTTTACGACATAGGATTGCAAGAAATTCTCCTTATTCCACAGTGAGATTTCACAAATACCGTTTTTGCCTTTTACTACCACCTCACTCAAGACAAACTGTAGAAGGTAGATATTTTAAGTATCTACTTTAATTTATGCGTATAATTCACTCATAATTGTTATTTAAAGAAATGTATAACATTACAAATTTGAAGTGCTGCTTCTCTTTGATTTGCAGCTCCTTCATGGATAAAGGTATTCTTTTCGGAGTACATTTACTTTCAAAATTAGTTATCGCTCACCATAGACTTTAATTTATAATGCTATTTGAAATCATGAGGTTTAAAATCTTATTATGTAGCATTTTAGTACCAATTATAAATTTCTGAATTTTTGAACGTTTATTTTTATTTCTTAAAAGTTATTCAGAGGAAAGGGGCTTTTCAACACATTCTATCTAAGTTTTTAAGTAAATTATCTAATAATAAATATATATACGTATTGTAAATTTTGTTGTATGCACAATAAACATGGCTCCGAAATATAAGGCCATTTGTAATTTGTTTTAGAATAAAGATTACTTAAATATGAATTTAAATTTAGTAAAATTTTAGGTAAATCATAGGTAAAATCAGTCGTTCCTCATATTTTAGGATTTATTTGATAAACTAATTTAGAACACTTAATTCTAAAATTCAACTTTCCGAAGTTTATTATCTCTTTGTGATTTAAAGTTATTTAGAGCATTCATAAAGTTTGCTCAACCGTAGCAAAGCTTTTAGTGCCAGCTGTTAAAGTTATACTTTTGTACAAATTTAACTGGTTATTAAATTAATTAATTCTGTGTCCATTGTATTCTATAATAAATAAACTAATATAATAAAGCTGTTAGGTTTAGATGTAAAAAATCTAATTATCTGAAAAAAGAGAATACTAACTGAAATATTTTAAAAACACTATATCTTTCCGACTCGTGTACTCCAGACCAAAATTACATCTTAAAGTAGAAAAATCGTTGAACTTATACTTTAGATTGTAAAATTGTTATAACCTATTTAGTAGTGTTAAATAAATACTTTTCTATTCATAAAAGCACCTTAAATGTTATATAAACTTAAATAGAACAAAACTGTTTTAAATTAACTAAATAGTTAGTTCTTTGATGTAAGTTTTGCTTCTATATAACCATAAATTAATGTTTAACATTTGTATTAATTAGGCACAATACAGTTACAGTTATCAATAGTAATTAAAACAATTTAAAACGCCAATCAAAGATTCGTTTTTATAACAAATTTACTATTCTCATTTGTTAGTGGATTTATAAGGAACTCTAGATTAGAAAAATTGTATGTGTTGTTTGCATTATTTGGTCATTCAAAAATATTTTGTCAGATTTTGTCTTTCTATAACCTTTGATTTGTCATGTCACAAAATATAAATTTCAGTGAATCTCACTAGCTTAAATTATTTATGTTTTAGTTTAAAGTTTAAATTTATATGTAAAAGTTGTATTTGTATGAATCGCATTTTAAACTGTATATTAATTAATTATATCAGAATACATGAATTTCTAATTCGTATTCCTAAAAAAAATTTCAGAAATTAAAAATTGCGTACAAATAATTAATTAAGATTACTAAAAAACAACGAATAGCTTGTTTTTTTTAATGTATGCATAATTTGTTTATTTTTAGTGATAAGCAAAATCAAATCTTAGCATAATACAACTAATTGTAATCGACCCGACTGAAAAAGTTATTTTACAAATAGTTTCGTTTTTAAATATTCCTGTTAATTTCAAAATCAAGTATACAACTGAGCGTTGAACAATACCTATGACAATTCCGAATATATGAAATATATTTCGGAGAAAATGAAATAACAGTTTAGTAGTGCCTGGTACGTGGAAACCCGGTACATTACTAATTTAAAGCACGTTTATTACAACATTATTTGTATTTTTTAACTAGTGCTTAAATCTGCATATTATTATTTTATTAGTTAAAACGCCTTAAAGTTTTTTTTATTGTGATTGTTATTTAGACTTGTAAACACGATCTGCAGTAAATTTCCTGCTTGTAACGTTTTACACAAATACTTTAAAGTATAAAAATTTCACTTATATTTGACAGTACATAAAATTTTAAAATAACCAAATCTGAAAGAGATAAAACGGTAAATTCAATAGCAACATTACTTCCTGCTATAAATCATTAATTAATCTATTCTTGTATAATATATTAATGAAGATTTAAAAATAAAATACTTTTCTGGCAATGCTCTAAGACGCTGTTTCTGGTATCTTGAATGTGCAGTTCAGAAATTAATGATACATTCTATTCTCTGTCATTATTTATGCTGGTTCATTATTTACTTTACAAATGTATTATACGTTGCTGCTGAAAACAGTATTTAAGCCAAATATTAGTTCGATTGTATCACTTACTGGAAGATATTTTAGTCATTTAAGATAAATTTATTACGTTATATTAGTCGAAGTTTTATTTCTATATTTATAAAATACCATACTTTTTTATAACTTACTGGAATATTTTTAGTTATTGAAGATTTAATTATTAATTTGTATTAGTTAAAGTTTTATTTATATATATTATACATATTTTTTTTTAACTTACAAATATAATGAAATTGAAAATTATTAAGTTATATTAATTGAAGTTTTATTGTTATATTCATATTAATTGGATAAAGATGTTTAGGAAAACATTTCTATTTTGAGTTTTGTATAAATGATGATTTTATTTACATTTATAACGAAAAATATTATTAGTCGTTCCCAAATAAATATTTTCATAGATTTAAATAAACCAGTGATTTTAAATGAATAGAAACATTATAATAGCATAGTATATGTTTCTTTTGCTTCTCCGTTTACACATTTGTTACCAACTTCAAATATAATTTTACGATGTGTTCTTCTTCATGTTTGCTTTTCCAACGATGCAACCAAAGATGCAGACAAAATACGCTAACATTAATAAAACTTTACTTTGGCCTTTACAGCTGTATCATAAATCAAGTAAATATATATACAGTCACGACCTTAAAATATATGAATCTTTACTAAATTTAAAAATATCAAATAGCACATCTCAGCTGACTTCAACATATGTGCAGTGTGCATCTACCGGTACCACGTGACAACGATGTTGAATTTTTACGATTTTCTTCCGTTAACCATACTATTTTTATCAAAGAGAATATCTCTCCCACAAATGTTGTGCATACGCACTTTATTATTTTGCATGTTACACCATTAAAACCTGGTCTATACCTGCGCCATTACAGCTCTGAAATTTTTCTAATGCATCAATAAAAACCTGTAAAGTTGGTATCTCCAATAATTCCCTTTCTTCTTAAGTTATAATTTATCGTTAAGTATTGACCAATTAGAATTAGAAACACTGAAGCCCCAACCACAAGTTCGGTGAATAAAACTAAACAAATGAACTGAAAAACATTTATTGATATAGTTATTCTAGTTACCATCGTACTAAATCTAAACAAATGTTAACAAGAATGATTCTATAAAATTAAATAGACCTATTCTCCCCCCTTTTCTTTCCTCAGGTAGATCAACCAATCATATGTGACCACTTCAACCAAGGACTTGTTACATAAAGTCAGGTAGAAGCGGCTAAAAGTACTTGTCCCTATCCTTGGGAATAGGCCGAGGTTGCGAAATGAAACTTGTTACACAGATTACATAAAACTTCTTCAACTTCAAGGAAAACAGTTTCAATACATCTTACAACTTATTAAAATAACGAATAATACATACATCTTTAACGGATAAAATTTGAAAATTATATAAAATAAACTAATCTATAAATTAACAATAAGAAATACTTAAGAATAAATAGACACAACAAAATACTAAGGCTGATTAATTTCAAGGTTTTACCTACGTTTCAACAAAGAGAGCATGAATTAGGAATAGGACCTTTATTTGGGTTGAGAAGTAATTCATTAACAGTTTTAGCGTTGAACATACTTTCGTAGGTGTTTAACAATCTATTGGAGGTCACTCTCTAACTAGTTTAACATTTTGTATTACCAATTCATGGTTCGTTTGAAGGATGTACTCAGCTACACTAGATTTCTCAGTCCTATCTTATTTTATATGAGCTACAAGTTCTTTAAATCTAGCAAAAATTTATCTCCTTGTTTGGCAAAAAATTGTAATAAACCTTGTTACATTCATTACAACTAACTTCATAAATACCGGACTTCTTCAACGACGGAATTTTATCTTTAGGATTGCCTAGTTAAGTGTTAAGTTTGTTTGACATGTACATCAGGGAACTAGAACAACTATATCAATAAATGTTTTTCAGTTTATTTGTGTAGTTTTATTCATCGAACTTGTGGGTGGGGCTTCAGTGTTTCTAATTGTTTAAATTCACCACAGTTCTCATTGAACATGGCTATTGATTTTTGGTTTTTAGATTTATTTAATGAAAGATATCATGGCAAACATTTACTTCACGACCCTCAGCTGATATGTTTGCAGACAACGTCCTTGCTTAGGAAATATATTATTGGTGCCAACTGTTTTGTTTTGGAATGTGTAATAAGGCTATATTTTAGTATATTAGTTATTCGAGTTTATGTTTTGTATGTTAAGATATTAACCAGCAAGACAGACCAGGAAGTATATTATAAATACGGAAATATTAGCAAGGTTATTTATTAACACGGAACAAAACAAATGCTACGAAAGCAGCGGTTGTTTTGTTGGAGATGTCAACAGGAAGCTAAACGGGTTTAAAGTATAATTGGAATCTAGAATCTGGGCCAGAGGATGGTGGTCGATGAGCTAGAGTGGGTTGGTCGATAGGCCAGTCTGTTAAAGTGTGGGACCGGAAGCTAGTGCTTTAACTTCGACACGGGGATTTCCCAGCTCGAAGTTTTGACCATTGGGACGAGATCTCAAGTGAAGGAAGTACTTGTTGAAGACAACACACTGAGTGAACAAAGCAAAGTATTTTGGTCTATTGTTAAAATCACATTGTATTCAGAGTTTTGGGGTTATTCACATAAACGTAACACGCTTTATTTGCCGGTACTGTAATCCAGTCTGTCTTACCTAGTAAAAGTATGTACCTAGTATGTAGCACAATTATAGGCTAATGTATCAAACAGTATATATTTGCATTATTGTATTGTGTGATTAAATATAGAAATAAGTATTACCACTGAACCACTGTATGCATTATTATTGATCCTGTCCCTTATTTATTTTAACATATTGTAGTGTTTGAACCCGCGAAAAGGGGTCTTGTAAACTTTACCCCTAATAAGTAGTGCTACGCTGGTGTTTTGGTCTTTACCAAACATTGATTTTGCTTGAGAAAAATCGGACGAATTTTTTATGAACTTTTTTTGTAAAATTCCTTAGTTTTTTTTTTTAAGATACTGTAAATACGTATGCAGATGTGGGAAGAAGATATGTTGTCTTAATTTTTTTCAGAAAATTGTTTTATTAAATTAGGGTTTACAACTATTGATTTAACTTATTAGTAATTGCTTTAAATTACATGTTGTATGGCCAGGGTTACGTTTTGGATACATTATTGTGATTTTTGTTGGTATTGGTTTTATTGTTGCTTGTAGCATAATTTCGACGTCTTTAATTTTAAGTATTGTGAAATTTTGATTTGCGGACGTTTAGGTAAATTTTGGATTTTGAGATTTTTTATTTTTATTATAGTTGAGCTTTTTGTATACAGTTTGTTATATATATATATTTTTTTTTTGACAAATGGTATTCTTTTACTCTTTTGGTTTAAAAAAATTATTCACTTACTTAACAATTTCAGTTAAAGGTGGACTACTTCAAAACTGCTTGTTTTTTTACCTGGTTTACATTTAAGTTAGAGGTTATCATAATATGCCTTTGTCAGAAAAAAAAGTATTGTGTAAAAAAATATGCATTATGTAAAGTATTATTTTCTAAGTTATGATTTTTGGGTTATCATTTAAGAGTAATAACAACGGTTTGATATTAACGAAGGTTATGTTGTAATTAATTATTAACTTTGCATAGTTTGGATGGTGATAACAATTATTTAATTTTAGAATTTTAAGTATCTAAAGGTTCTTTTTTTCTTATGACACAACTTAGTCCTGGGTTTTGATGCTTGCTTGTCAAGTTATATATATATCTATATACAGTTAAATAAATAGATGACAGAATGTTCCATTTTAAATAAATATACAATATACAAATTGTATTTTTATTAACTGTAAAGCTACTGAATTGAATAGCCTAAACTAACAAACTAAATTTTATAAATAATAACAAAACAACATTTATGTGTACTCCAATGAACAAATAAAATGAAATATTTAGGTTTCATACAATGAATTGCTAAGACCGGTTAAGGCAGGTTTTTGAAGTCAGTGGCAAGACAAAAATGAGAATTTTAAAATGTAATACTAACTGGCTGTATAGTCTTTATCCTTAACATTAAAACAAATAATTAGAAGTGTTATACAGCTCGTAATGTATTTGTACTTATGTAGATGGGACGGACTTTCTCCATATCATCGCGTGACTTGTACGCCATGTTCCACGTACACGCTATTTTCAGACTAAATTTAAACTCAGTTCAAACACGAAATCATTATCACTTAAATCAAGTTCACTATATGTCGTTTGAAATATAATATTTTTGTATTAAAACAATAAACGGTAAAATCTATCATTTAAACTCATTGGAATGATTTTTAATTTCAGTCAAATTCGAGTATTTAGTGCCATTTAAAGCATAATTTTGTTCGAAACTTAGTTTTAACGATATTATCTTTTATAAAATCTTATAAAACACAATATTAATAAACGCTCCCTTTGTGTTTGTTTTTCTAAAAATTTACTTACTATTTTTATCTTATATAGGCTATTACAAAAAAAATTAAAAATATTATGACATATGACAGCTAGAACTATACTAATTTATAAAAAAAATTATTTCTTTAAATAACAACTGAAAGAACTACAGCAAAAACAGTAATTGTTTAAATTAACTGTATTTAATGTCAAAGCACTTTCCATGTCTCCTTGACCAGTTGGTGACAACTACAAACTGTTTATATCAACATTTATTCCACGAAAATAGCTTAAGATAAACTTACAAATTTATTGAAAATACTGTTTAATCTCCAAGAGTGTTACAGACACAATAGAGATTGTTGTCTATGTTTAACAACTACATTTTTAAAGTGTTAAAAAGTGGTACATATCATGATAATTCTAGTAAATATGTTTCTATTTGTTACTTCTTTTTGTAAAAGAAATAAAATAATTAATAATAATTCTAGCAAAGTTTTAATAGAAGTAATTTTAGGGAGATAATACATTTTAATTATTTTGTAAACTCTAGAGAAAACTGTCCCTCTCAAAAGGGAAACGCGTGGAGCAGAGGTTAGCGCATTCAACAAAGTGTGCTACAGTTTAATACCTCTAATTAGGTAAAGTTAAGCAGGTTGGAACCTAGATACTGTCATTCCATTTACGAGCAATACATGCTATTCCCCTCTTGTCTTTATTCGAATAATTTGCCAAAGTAAATGAGTTAGAAAACACTTCAGAAATAAGCATACTCAGTATAAATATTTTATAACTTCCAATCAAGCGCGATATTATAACCATCATGAAATAGTAACATTTACTTAAATTATTTAATATGATAGAATTAAAACAACCAGCAAAAATGTGTAACGTTATTCTGAAACGTTTTCTTGACTTCATTGTTTGGAAAAAATATTTTAGTTAGAACAATGTTTAAGCGCAACATCAATGTACATTACCACGTAGAAAGAGTAAAATTAAATAAGTATATAAGGATTGTGTGTTTTCTACCCATATGTTTATTCCAAATTAAACTGTTGAAAAATATAAAAGAAATAATTTTTATTATGATTTCAAAACTAATTTCTTAAATGTTTTTTTTGGGGTGTGGTTTTCTATAAATTTAAACAATTCCGACCAGTATTTATCCAGCTATTTATTACAAGGGTATATATAATGCAGATTGGAACTGTTTTGTAAATAAAAAGCAATGAAGTATTATTTTAAACGGTAATTAACGAGTGTAGTGCAATGATAGGTACTTTGGAATATTAGTGGGAAATATAGTTGAATTACTGTAGATGTAAAACATTAAAAAAGTACACTTAATAATTTCAAATAACTTAGAAATGTAAAGCAGTGAAATATATTTTGACTCATAAAAATAAAAAAAGCCTTAATTTATTTATTTTTAAACATTGATTTGACTTTAGTTGATACCTATAAATTAAACCTGTATCAATATAGTACACTGTTATTTTTTTAGAAATAGAAATATATCAACCGCATCCGAACCAATTAACCCATTGTTAACCCGGAAAAATAAAAAATAA
This sequence comes from Philaenus spumarius, assembly GCA_018207615.1. Classification (NCBI taxonomy): domain Eukaryota; kingdom Metazoa; phylum Arthropoda; class Insecta; order Hemiptera; family Aphrophoridae; genus Philaenus; species Philaenus spumarius. Next base: position 190,528 of record JAGFPH010002038.1, read on the forward strand.
ATTAAGTTATGTTTTATATATAAGCTTTTATTTAATAATTATTCTGTACTCCATTAATTATTATAAATTTACCTACTTAAATATAAAAAAAGTTACATTATATATTAAATGTAATATTTTAGGCTAAACCCTTTTTCTTATTTACAAACAACTATGTTTACATTGAAGTACAATTATTTTAAATAATAGAAAATAGGTCAAATTTGTAAAATGTTTATACAATAACAAATGTATTTAAACAGTCATTTTGTATACTCCTACAACAAAAAGCGCTTTTATTTAATATCCTTAATTTTGCCTGCTTAGAATTTAATTATAAAATGTAAATATTTGCCATTGCCTTTATTATAAACTTAGTTTCCTATTTTCTGATATAATTAAATTTTATGAATCCTCAGATATACTGTTTATTGTTTGCTTCACAACAATAAGTAGCAAGCATTATGTCAACTCTTTAACCCTTAAAAATTGTTTTATAGAAAACACAACGTGGCAGCTGTAAGTTAAACGAATCATTTTAATACTTTCTATTATCCAATTTTATTTTTTTATTTATTATTTTTTGTCTTGAGCAAGCTTCTACTGACCGTGAGAGTTAATTATAGACGCGGACAATTGCCTACTATTGCAGGCGCTTGCTAGGAAGAACATGGCTCACTTCAAGCATAACTGATGTGTGTTCATACTACGCTATGCTTTGATTATGCTTTATGATTAAGAAAATCTCAAAAATAAAACTTAGATATTCTTAATCACTTGTCCCCAGGTAATTATGCGAGCTAGAAAAATAACTATATTACCTTAAAATAACAATATGTACATAAACGTAATGGATAAGGATGTAAATATTCCAATATCAAACAACAGTACACAGGGAGTGGCGACGCGTCACCGCTTCGCGCTCATTTAAAAACGATTTCATAATGATGTAATCAATTTATCACAAATCGTTGAATTGAAAAGTTTAGATCAATTCATTGGCTACAACTTTTCCGCTGGAAGTTTGTTTATAACCCAAAAATAAAAAAAAATGCTCTCTTAGTACCTTTTCCATGTCAGTCAGTGATAGTTCTCAAATATTTTCAATTATTAAAATTCGAAATACCTGTTAAAATAAACGTTTTTTATACTCTTAGAATCCGTACTTAATGTAGATTAAGAATATGTAAGTTTTATTTTACTGAAGCTTTTCCGTCGATTTACTACAGCGCGTAAACGACTGCGTGCACAAGGAGTCCGCTGCTCTAATCTTGCAGTTATCAGCACAGTGATGTCAGAGTGAAACTGGCGGCACAGTGCCGAGACCAAAGAAACGGTATAGCCCTTGTTATAGAGCCCTGCCGAGTATTCGAGTATTGGATTGACGTTCCACGCCTTCAAAATCTTTGATACTAACGCTAAATACAGCATTGTCTGACGGGCTGATCCACGTATATTCTAATGTCTCACGGACAGTAATTAGTTTCGTCACAGATTGTATTTATTTCATAAATATGTATGTTTAGGCCAGTCGGTAAAGGTCAATTTAGACCAAAAGTACCAGTAATTTGCAATACGGCTGATTTTTTTTTATAAGTACATTAAAGTATGTCGATTAACATAAAAAAAAGTTTACCAGTCTATCGATTTCCCAAAGTCGAAAAAAAAAATTTATATTTTTTTTTTTATTATCCTTAATATTTCGAGCTGGGATGAAGATAGAGGAAAATAAAAAATACCACCGTGTAGGGGAGGTATTTTTCAACAAAAAAGGTCATATGTATTTATTTCGTCCGAGCAATGGTTTGTCTGAAAAAAATTAGATAATGCAGGTATGTATTTTGCAGCAGGGGAAATCACTAAAAAGGGACATCTTATTAATATATAAAGCGTTGGCTCATTATAAATTGGCCGAATTTTAATATATCGAATTGAAACTTGACATAGGAGTTAAAATATATATTTTAAACATTTACGCTGAGTCTCAGCTTGTTATCTTGAAAATTACCTGATCTAGAGCCACTTGACTTATTAATGGGTTTCTCGATTTTAGGAGTACCGGACCCACCAATTCATTTTAAACAGCTCCAGTTTAAAAAATTTTCAAAATATCAACCTGAAAGTTTTTTTACAAGTTAAATATAGAGATTAAAACAAGATCAAGGAGTATAAACCTTTTTTATTATTTACTTTTCAAAGCACAAGTAACTTAAAAAAAGTATAATTTTAGACCTTTTTAGATTTTTCATCAAAACGCTTGAGTCAATCGGCTGCAGATTAGTCAATTTTTTAAATATAGTTTTTAAAATAAGTGTAGCAAAAACCAATTGTGTTTTTAACTTCTGTACCAATTTTTAAATCGATATGTTCAAAAATGTCGAAAATGGAGTCGTTGAATCCAAAAGTGTTATAGTTAAAACGAGATAGGTAAAACAGAAGACCATTTTCAAGCGCCTCGTTTTTAAAAATAACATTACAAAAATCGTTTATACTTACTAAGAATATTTATACTGGTGTACTCAACTTGTAAAACAAATTTGGTGTTGATATTCCAAAAATTGACGAAACTGGAATAGATTGAAATTAGTTCGTGGGTCCGGTACTAGTAAAATCGATAATCGAAATCGACTCCTAGATCGGGTCATTTTCAAGATAACAAGCTGAGACTCAGCATAAATGTTTAAAATATATATTTTAACTCCTATGTCAAGTTTCAATTCGATATATTAAAATTCGCCTGATTTAGAATGAGCCAACGCTTCATATATGAATAAGGTGTCCCCTTTTAGTGATTTCCCCTGCTGCAAAATACATACCTGCATTATCGAATTTTTTCCAGACAAACCATTGCTCGGACGAAATAAATACATATGATCTTTTTTGTTGAAAAATACCTACCCTACAAGGTGATATTTTTCATTTTCCTCTATCTTTATCCCAGCTCGAAATATTAAGGATAATCGAAAAAAAAATGATAATCGATTTTGTTTTCGACTTTGGGAAATCGATAGACTGGTAAACTTTTTTTTTTGTTAATCTACATACTTTAATGTACTTATAAAAAAAAAAATCAGCCGTATTGCAAATTACTGGTACTTGTAACCTATACCGACTGGGCTAGTTGTAATATTTTATTCAATAGGCATATTCATCTCACGACAAGTAAGTATCTTAAAATACCTAATTTTGTATATAAACAGAATTGTAATTCTAAGGACTAACAAATTACAGACACTATAAATTGAGCAGCAGTAATCCTAATTACCACTACATTAACTTTACTTTGGTCAAATTACTTGTTATTAATAAGTAAAATAAAAATGTCTTCCTAATACAAATAACGTTGGAGTTGAAATTAGGTTAGCAAATAGTATCATTCACACTTTGTCCAGGTAATTTCCAAGTAATAAATTAGCATCCACACAACACCTACTTAAATTCAAGTAATTGTTTTTATAAACTGCAGTAATTGCACCAACATTACCAAAGAGCTAAATAATATATTAAAAGATTCTTCCATCGAATGAAACGTATTGTAATATTAAATTTTATGAATTTATAACTATGATGTTCTTAATACTTACATTACTGCTAATTAGTATGTATGACTTTAAATTTATTCAGGCTATTAGCATTGATTACTGTTATGTAACATATTTTTTAATATTAATAATTGCGTTAAAAATGTAAAAAATTAGTAAACCTAATTAGTTAGCAATTTATTAATAAAGTTTATAATATTTGAAATTAAAAACAAAAATATCTTCATAGATTTCAATAACACAAATATTTCAACTAAACAATGGAACACTGACATAAATCTGGTGGTCCACATATAAAATGTATTGTAAGATAATTGTACAGAGATAATTAATTGTACATCTATTCTTTAGGATAGATTTTTCCGAAAAAGGTTTGTGTATATTATATATAAATTTGTTTTCATTAAATCATGGTATAACATGTTTTATTGTATTTTGTATTGCATATAACAATAAAAACTACATATAATATTTTATTACAATAGAATGTACAAAATCTGTATTTAACTTTAAACGAATGTATCAGGGAGGAAGAAGACGTTAATTATTATAAGCTATACAATACACCTACTTATTAAATAATGTCATTAATAGTTTATATTGTAGTAAATTAACATCCCCTAGTAATTTATTGTTTACCGTTTAAAATGGAACCGTATTAATAAGGTTGCGAAATAAATTATATTCAATGGAGATATAACGCTTTTACATTACTTATTCTTGACTTATTTTATTTGCCTTGTCGCAAGCAAGTAGTTTTGCAGCTTAAAACTTAATTTGTTTCAGCATATAAACATAGTTCTCAAGTTTTATGTAAATATTTAATTTTATAAATAAGTTTCCATCTACTAATTTTAAATATATGTATTGAAATTAAATTCAATCATAAGTTGATACATTATAAGGTCAGAATAACTTCTAGAAAGTAATTATTACAGAACAGTATGTTACTGAAAGAAGTATGTTTTCTCACAGCAGTTGGAAAGATATATTCTTTTAGAATGGAATAGCTTTATCTACATAAGCACCCTCTTTGTATGGATTTAACTGTAGTTTATTATCCAGTTCTTGTGTTTGATTAGAGCATTTGTTTCAGTGAAAACATAAAGTTTTACTCAAGTTAAATATTTGTAAAGCAAAACTTCAGACAAAATGTTTGTTGAACTTTAAATTTAAAATGATATACTGATAAATATATGAATATTAAATAAAATTAATATTGTACATGAAAGTGCATTTAATATCAAAATATACTATTTTATTTGAACTTAAATTAATTTGATATAGAACGTATACATATTAAACCAAATAAATTTCTTTACATGAAGTAACAAACCAACCAAATTTAGGGCGACACAAATCAAACACAAATGAAACTGTACCTTTTTGAAATTATGCAAAACAATTAAAATCTTAAGTGATAACTGAAATTCCTTATTTAAACGAGTTTATCTTGTCTTAAACGTTATTTCTTGTCTGTGTAGTTGGCGTTTTGCAAACTATTTTAATTTCTATATGCAATTTGTTTGCAGAAAATCATTAACAATAAACACTCCAAACTAAATAATAAGTAATTAAGATTGGTATGTTTATAATAAATATTAGGCAACTTTATAAACTAATTTTTGCTTAGCTCCAAAAAATTTGACAATCTTAAAGTTACCTAAATAACTACTATTTTCAGTATTTTAAACACATTTTTACATCAACAGTTGAAAATTACCTATTGGTAAAATAAAAAAATTGTCTTGAAATATCTTATAACATTTTTAAATATTTGAATACAGTTTTCAAGAAATAATTTTATGTTCTTTTCTATTATTTGTATGAGAAAGTATACTAAAACTATTTATTTGTAGTCATTAATTTGAAAATACACTTCATGACAAAGTTTAGCACAAAAGGATGTGCAATCAAGAGGCTACAAACTGTAACAACGATGATCAGACGTGATGAGACTATAAGTGTTGTTTTACCTTACAACCTTAAAATCTTACAAAATGACGAGAATCGGACTATAGATTTTCAGGCTATATATTTTATCAATGTTATAGTTGGTTATTAGGCTACAACTCTTTATATAACTAGTTTTAGGCTCTATTCACCTTCTTAGATTTGAGTATGTAATTGTATCTTCGCCATTAGTAAAATAAATAGTAAAAAATGTGTCTTGTAAATGAATTGTTAGAGTTCAAAATATACAAGTGTGTATAAAGCATAGAAATTTAACCACCTTTCCAACTAGGTTTGTTCTGTAAAAATATTTCTATGTTCTCATAAATGTAAAAATAAGATTTAACTTCCTGTTATACAATCGCTTAAAGAAATGTTGCAAAACGTATTTAAATAAACCAAGAATAATATTAAAATTACAGTTTATAACAATTATACAATTATAACGTAGGTTTAACCTTTTATTACATAAGTTTAGAGTATAAGTTTAGAATAATGCAATTCGCAAGTTGGTTAAAATGCTTTTCCTATTTTATCCTAGTGTTAATAGTTATGTTATTCAGACAATAAAAGTTCTAACAGTAAAGTATCAAGTAGTTCAAAAGAAAACAATGTACAATTTTATAAGTGAACTTGTAATAATGAGTAATATTTCTTTGATACATTTTACTCGAGTAATGCCTTTTATCATTTTAATTAGTGGTTAGTTATGTTCATTGTTGATTGTGTAAGATTGTTATAACTACAACTTCTTGCTTGTTTAAAAACTTTGTATTATGCAACAAAGACATTTAATAATAATTAGTACAGAACAAAGGTAAGTTATGCAATATAAATTGTATTTCATTGTATTATATCTAAAGTAGCTTACATAACATCCTAAGTTATTATTATGTATATTATTTAATAATTGAGTAAAATACGGCCAAGTAGATCTTGAGGTAACAATCGGTCTTCTAATCGTAGCTTGTCAAATTGCTAAGCAGTTGTAATGTAAATTTTACGGGGAAACACAATTCATTATCACAATAAATAAAAACAACAATATTCATAAACAACTTAATAATTCCTAATTTACTTCGAAGTTATTCTTATGAATAAACATTTTTGAAATGTATTACTAGTTTTTCAAAAGGAATATTTAATTGTATTACATTGTTATACTTTCGTTTGAAAGCATTTCCACTGGTATAAATCTAAACATGTTCAGAAATTTCGAATGTCCAATTCGTCACACCCTTCTGTATTAGATCAACTGATAATCTATAATGAGAGTTGATAATTGTTATCAACTGATAATTGTTATTTGAGGGTTGATTTATTTAGTTGAGTATGTGACCGTTTAAGGGAAAACAAGAAGGTTTTAAATAATGGCAAGGTGTGTTTGTGCACTATAACTTTTTAACTATGCAAATTTATGGAACAATTTTCATCAGCACTTTTAATATGTCATTTGGGCATCCCAGATCTTAATGATACTACAAGCGTACTGAATAGATATGATGTAGCCTGGTCCTTAACAAGGCAAAACAATAGAGGAAATGTATTATTTATAAAAATTCAGCACAATTTTATTAATTATCCGCCCAAGAAAAAAGCTGCAAGGACAAAGAATAGCTTAAAACGAAAGCAGGAAGAATAAAAACTTTTGGCCAATTTGCATTTCAAACATTTTATATTTCTTTGATTAATATACAGAATATACGTGTAGTATTACTGTTAGCAATATAGGCCTATATGTATATGTATATATTAATTTAGTATTCATTTAGAAGAAAGAGTTATTATTTGCTCATATACTAAAGCAATAGGCTTAGTCGAATTTTATGTAGTAGTTTTTCATACTTTATCACAAATTACGCCCAAAGCTAGACACAAAAAATAATGAGCTATACATATTTTGTGATTTTTATGGAGGACAACAAAATAAACACACTATAAATTCGAAATTAATATTCTTGCACTTTTAAAGACATACACTATTTTAGCTTATTTGAAGTATCAATTTTTTTAGGAGACATTTTTACTAAAACCAAAAAACCACTGCAGACACCAAACTAAAGCATTTTATTCTGCCTGATGTAAACCTTATACCAAGTTAGTTATTTGTATCATAGATTGGGTCATGTGTGGATTGCATTTTCAATTTTTGCCCAAACATTTTCATTTGCAGTATTGCAGTAATGCTCATGATAGTTTTTTTATCTCCAACTGATAAAAAAAAATGTATTTGATATAGAAAAACATACAGACAGAACTTCCTTTAAATAATGTTTTTTTAAGTATCCCGTAACTTTTGGTTGAGTATTTTAGTAACTTTTTCTGCAACAATATTATATTTTTAATCAGATCAGCTTACAATGATTACAACTATATATTGTAGACAATTAAAAGTGAAGTTAACTGAAGAGGCTCAGTAAAATGTATTAATCATAATTAATATACATACAATCATGGCACAGTAGTGACCGACTTGTATGTAATGCAGCCTATCAGCTGAACTTTGCTTCAGAAATATATAAGGTTCTTGGGCGTCTAGTTGATAACATAATTACCAAATAAATTTAATGGAATCAAAATTTTTTTTTTTTTTTTTTTTTTTTTAACTAAGTTGTGTTATTTTATAATTGTATACTCTAAAAGTTGCACATTGTGAGGAAAATAAAATTTTTATGAATATTATTTCTTTTTGATATACAAAATAAATAAAAAGTTTTGATTTTTCATGTAACTTCTTGAATTGTGAGTAGCTTAGAGCTTGTATTTCTTAATTACAACACAAGGTAAACATCAACTTCCATACTTTTAATGTGCTCTTTAGATACTCCTAACTTAAAGATAAAAAACATATATCATAATTAATAGTAAAGCAAAAAGTAAACATAAATAAATAAATTTAAATTGTCGCTATCACAAATAGTCTATGATTTCGATAAAATCATTATTTTGATAATAAATTAATAAATTTAATAGAGAGCTGTCGCATTATATATACTGAAGGAAAATGTTATTAATATGCTTTTTTTATTTTTCAAATAAAACGTTATTATACTTTATATTTTTATTTGTGACTGGTCTTATCCATCGTTCACAACAGTTACGTGCAGCTAAACGTCAGTTTTTTTACAGCTTTTCACTGCCTATCCACAAACATGATAATACAGATCCCATGTAACTCATAATACAATGATTGTCGCATTAATTGAAACTCTATCTCTTTTGTTATCAGAATCTGTTGAAGTTAAATCAACAGAACGGTTTGAGATTGCTGTTTTCACAATTAATTTAGTCTTAAAATTCTACATTGAAATTATGTATCACATGACCACTTTCCTATTTAAAAAAAGTTACATTCAAAATAGTGAATCCAAGATGGCGGACCAAATTTTTGACATTTTAATAAAATACTATTTTTACATAGAGTACGTTTCTCAATCACATCTGCCTTCAATTTGTCCTTGTATAGGAAATATTAAGCCTTTCTCAGACTTTTCCCATCCTGTATATTTATCAACGATTAAAATTAGAAAATCATTCCTTCAATAACGGCAAAATTAAAGAAACCGATGTCACAAAGTCATAATTTAGACAACGTAAATATAATTAAAATGCCAAACTATTTAGGTTTAAAATATTCTAAATAGTACAAGTACGATAATTAGATCAATAATCAGTAAGTAAATTTACACATACATCACGTCAGTAACACATTATTAAACTTACTATTTCTTCTCTTCTCAGGATTTACAAATACCCTTCAACTAACACTGTTTAAATTACAATGAGTTTTGTATAGTAGTTTTTACATGAGATGTTTTACCATTAGCTCTTAATTTATATGATATTTTCTATAACTATTTAATGAATTATTTCTTAAACGGAGATTTCTGTTACTTTTTATATAATTATTAAAATTATTGTTTGATTTTATTTATTCATTTACTTTAATATTTTAAATTACTTTATTTAAATTACTGTAATTTAACTTACTTTAATTTAAATTTAAATGTAACAGTCACCAATAAACAAATTAGATTATTTGGTTTAAAACTAAATTATATTTACTTAAAGTATCGACAGATATAAAGGAATATTGGTGTGAGTGAATAATGTGGTATTTCATTAGGTGCAATTTTTAATGGTGTACTTTAAAATTAGGTGAAAGTTTAAACATTTTTAGTTTTTAATTATTTAACAAATACTTAGTTTGTGTTTCGTGATTGTATGTCTGTGACAGTAGATCACTATTAATGTTTTGTGATTCAAATGATATAGCCTTCTTATATTAAAGATGTGATAGATTGAAATGTGTCACTAACAGATGTAAAACAAATAGTCGGAGATTTACGTATGATCGATGAGAATTACTTTCACTTCTGCAAGTATAACTCGGTTTTTAAACAACCCGATGTCTATGACATCCATTTGCTAGGAGGTACTGGTATTAAAACAAACATGTAAAATGTTGTATTGATGTTATATGTTGAAGTAAATTCATAGACATCGTAAATAAAATAATATGTAAAAACAAACATGGAATAAACAACAATTACTTCAACAATAGATTTAATTCACATTTAAAACTGAATTTAGAATATCAATCATATACAATCATATATTCATGGTCATTTATGAAGTTATCGTTGATTAGTACGGAATATATTACATTATAAATGTTTTTATCTTGAAGGACATTATACGTGGGGTATATGATATTTCAAAATATATAATGGATTTTACCCACCTTGAGAAAAAATTCGTTATACAAGTGCCGTAGTCCAAATTTAAAAATAATATTAGGAATATATTCCACGTCAACACAATAACACGCACAACACATACACAAAACCACACACAGTACTATGGACGATATTTTAAAATTACACACGGCGTTTCGCGAAGAATATAAACACTTCGCGTCTTCAGGTGATTAAACACAAACTAAGTCCTACGCCTAAGCCTCTCAGAGCGCCTAACACTGGTTAACTGAGGGCTTGATTGATGGTCATTGCAAGGAACAGCCTTCACCACGTTTAATTTATCAATTTCCTTAATAAGCCTGTCCAAACGTCTAATTACTTCGTTTTGAATTATTTACCCTTAAGTTTCATCTTTTACTGAAACTTCGTGTCGCTTGTGGAATTCACTACTAGATTCCCTTAAACTATTGATAGCCCTGTTGATTTTGCAAAATCATTGAAACTTCATTTCATGAATGGTAAGGAGTGGAATGATATATTTGCTTGTTGTGTGTATGAAAGGGAATTTGTTTAAATTTCTTAGTTACAATTTATGATCTACGAATGTTGTTACAATATAAGTTAGTAGTTTATTCTTTTACTTTAATATATCTAGCTGATGATAACTGCTCATGTTTTCCGTATTAAAAAAAGCTATTTTATTTTATAATGTTAAAGAAGCTGTATTAGGGTTTTTTAATTCGTGTGTTTTTCTTTGCCTTTTCTTTGTCTCTATTGTGTATTTTTTGTTTGTTTTTGCTTAGGCTTAAGTTAAGTGTCAATATTTATAAAAAATTTAGTTTTGTATAGGTTAAATGTAAGAGAGAACCTGATGATCCTAACTTCACTCGAAATAAGACTATACTATTCTATCCTTTTATTATCATAAAAAAATGTATTTTTAGATTCAGTTAATAAGTTTTATTACAAATCTAAATATAACCTCAATGCTTTGAGAGTTGAATTGTTTTCCTTGTATTTGTAAATATTACTATTAGAGAATAATGTTATAAATTGTATCAGCTTTAATTATATTCAAATGATATCTTCATAAAACTACTGACTTGTGTCTCATAGGTTCACCCAATTTTTTAATACTTACAATTAATTGTTTTTGTCCTTTACTACTTATTATCACTTGCATTGAGCTTATTCCTGTTTTATGTTTTTTTATTTAGAGTAGAAACTGTACTACTTTCCTCCAAACAGGTAAATGTACTCAAAATAATAATGGTACTAAATTACAAAAAGTGCTCCCATACTAGGCATTACAAGTAAGTCAAATACTAGATGTGACTCATGTGAAAAAGTAAACGTATACATTTAGTTTTATACAGGCCTACTGTTTTTTAATCCTTATTATTCTACACATTTACCGAGTTAAAAATCCCCGTCATCATAGTCAGGTAGGAATAGATAAGTAGGCCTAATGTTGTTTTTAAATGATGTATGTCTGATGTGTATCTAATTAATCAGCCTATGATTTTTCACGGGCTTACTATTTCATATTTTAAAATTACACTATACACATATAATATCATATTTTGAACGTTAACTAATTTGAAAACCGATTACTTATATGAAATGAAATAAAATTTGAATCATAACCCATTACATAAAATTATTTTTTTTAAATTGTTGGTGCTAAGTTTATTATATAGAAATAAATACATATAATAGGTTGGTAATAGCATTAATTTGGAAGTAAAGTGATGCACTTTATAATTAAAACTACCACAATTTCATATTCTCGTGCTTCCATCTCCAGATATTATCACTTAAGAGGTATGTTGTACCTTAAAACCCATTTTAAACACATCCCACTCAACAAGCATAGATTAATGTTTTATGTGTATATTTAATCAATTTATTTCGAAAACTTAAGTTTTATAAATACTTTATTTGTCGTCATACAAAAATTATCTAACTTTTCCTTGTTATTTTTCGTCCTCAAATTTTTACTTATTAAAAACTTTACGTAATTACGAACAATTAAATTTAAATTAGTGTACATTTAGTCTCAAAAAATACACAAAACATGAGGGTTAAGATCAATACTTTGTTTTCAATTTGACTTTAACCTCGATTCATGGAATATATTTAAGTAGCTCAGAGCTTAGATTGTTATAACTTCAGTTTACTTAGTAAATGTAGTACTTTTATTTAATGGTATCTTGGAAACGTGAATATATACAGATTAAGCAAGTTTTGAATATTTAAAAATTAAGTTTAAATTGTACTATCAATATTAATTAAATTTTACTTACAAACATTAGCAACAAAGTTTGTGTATATTTTTATTAGAAGACATATTATGGTAACTCTAAAGAGGTATAGCAATTTACTACTTATGAAATGCTTTTACTTTTGTTTAACAACTCCGTAGAAAAAGTAGACTAAACAAGTTTGATATTTCTAGGTGACCTTAAAAAGAGAGAAGTGAAGAGAAATGGGATTAAATCTCGATGTAGGAGTTAGGGGAAAACAAATTGCTTCGGCTTAAGGCAAACTTCTGCTCTTGCTAACTACCGTGGAACACCAGATGTGGCGTAATATTGTATTATAAATACTGAACTTGGTATATTTCTTTGGTATTATCGATGAAGAAATTCTCTATTTAAAATAATTTCCAAAATGTTATAATCATTATGTCTGTATTTTTGTAAAACAATTTAAATTTGTTCTACTGATTACTATGTATACATTTTTTTCATAATTTTTAAGTTGTGTTAGCAAAGGTGGTATGGAGTTTGTCAATACATTAAGTTTGTAACAGTTGTGGGTTTACATATAGGTAGTTATTTGGATTCTATCCCTATATTAAATCAACTTACCGTCGAAAGCTAGATCTATTATATTACAACGAGGAAAGTAATTTTATTACATTATCAACTGGTTCTTTGGTAAAAGTAAAAAAGCTAAATCTTTTAACATAGTAATATAACAAAATAACCATTTGAGACTATTTTTGAATAAAGATCATATTTACGAAAATTTCAAGATATACCGAAGAAACTAATATTTAACCCTATATATATAAGTTTGAGTACAATTTTCTGCCAATCCTAACGTAACACTTTCACTTAAATTTGACGAAGCGTTTCGGAGTTCCTCCATTACCGAAACCAAATTCAGAGTAATAAATCTACGGAAATTGTTCCCGAAAGGTTGGCAACGCTCTGTACCTCAGTACTGTATTTAAATTCCTTATTTAATATATTATCATTTCCAAAGTGGAAGGTGTTTCTTGTTATTTCTAAAATGTATAATGTACCCAGGAGTGCTGTCAACACTTCACATAGATTTTTGTGTGTGTTTTTTAAAATGTTAAACTTGTTTGATTTATTATTTTGTTATGTGTAAGTAGAAAGGCAATGGATGCTAATGAACCACAACGTATTTGTACATGGCTTGTTAATCCTAGTGATGACAGAAATGATGAAGAAATACTTTTATTCTAATACTTTTAAATTATTACAAAATCATCAGAATAAATTACTTAAAATTTTAAATACGGGAAAATTTAATTCTAATAACCCTATAAATATAGATCAACTATTTTCGCCAGAATAATTAAAATATCATTACGAAGATTTAAAAGATAAATATATAAATTCGAATAGTATCACCCGTAATAGAAGTATTTTAATTCCAAAAGATGTAAGACTATTAGTATTAAGAATAGTCTTATTAGGGCAATAAGCATTTTTAACTCCCTACCTAATGAGATAAAAGTCCTAAAAACTGAACATGGAAAAAAACCAAATTAAAAAATGGGTTGCTGAAAATTTTAATTAATGCTAGATTAAGACAATGTAATATAGTTTTGACTTTATTTCTGTTGAATATTGAAAAATTATAAAATTTTAGTAATTATTATATTATTGATGTTATAATTCAAATCTTTCCGAAATGTAAATTTACTAGTTTTAAGTTTTAGCTATAATTATTTTTAACCCTACCACTAACAGGTAATTTGTTTACCTCTGTGGATTTATGTAATATGTCACATATATATTATGTAATTTTTTGGGTAATAAATAAATAAACAATTGTTTAGATAAAGAGGGAAATTGTGAATACCAACATCATTCCACTTCCCAAAAAAAACTAATGAATTGGGTGATAAAGATGCATACAAACATGTTTTGACATAAAATGATGAAAATTTAAGATGTCCAGGAAGAATTTCTTTCTGGACATATTCTTATTCTGTCTATGGTAGAAACATTAATGCAGAGTTCGTCGACGCGTTTCGGAGTTCCTTCATTCTCGAGACCTACTCGAGAATGGAGGAACTCCGAAACGCGCCGACGAACTCATATAAAAGGGCTAAGCTATTAGACAGAATATTTTACTCAAACTGATCGTATTTATCCTAGCTGATATAATTTATATAATAATTAATACAGCTAATTGGTAAAGTAGTATAATATTTTCTGAGGATTCGCAATGTAATTTACAGACATTGCTAGGATAGATTCCATGTAATTTATAAAATTAACAACCCTGAAAGTACAGGTAAAATATAAACATTTCTTAGAATCTAGCTCACATCATGAAAAGAGCTGTTCACTAGAACCTGCGAAAACAAGTAAAATAGTTAAGAAACTCCTAAAAAATTTAATGACATAAATGAACCGTTGGATTAAATGATTCAATGCATAAATGTAATTCCCAATTTATTTCAAATCATTATTCAGTCGAAATGAGAAAGAAAAACAAAATACAGGAATTTGATAAATATACGTTGAACAAACTCAACCTGTTTACCATTTACTACACAAAATAAAATGATAAACAAACTAACATTGTTTGTTTAGGATTATATACAGGTTTCAAAAGTATGGGTTTCAAAGTGTACGGAGGCTAAATTTATTTAAATTATCTTTTAAATTTATCTAATTTCCCCTCGTTCTCCCAAGGCTACTCAAGCGTTGTTTTACCTATAAGCAAACCCTATAATTACATAACCACAAACATTATTAGTAACACTGGACGTTTTGTACGTTATTTAAGTAATCTATTATTTAATAAAATAGAGGGATTCGTATGAAGATAATAATTAACTAGAATAATTCTAACATACATAATAATTATTATGAAAAGCTAGTGTAAATTATTACATTAACAAACTTCAAACACTTTCCCAATTTCTTACACAGATTTATCTTCAACACCTGTTGCTTTGTAGCGGCAGACTATTAACACAATATTCAGAAAAGTCACGTGTGTACCAACATTAATGTAACGTTTTCATAAATGTTAGTTTTAACGAAGTTCCTTTACGCGGCTTGCGGTAGGAGTTGACAAATAGAAAATGTAACGCGTAACGAAAAGCCGTTATCGAATTAGTTTCTATGGTAGTGAGTGAATGTGTTTTGGTTCGTTAATTTAAGTTAGGACACGTTCGGTTCAGTCCGGCGTAGTTCGGATATTACCGTCAAGCGCTGGTATTAAGAATTAAAAGTGAGTTAAATTATCTGAATATTGCAATGTTTTATGTAGATTCAAGAAATGAAAAGTATGTGTAGTACAAACTTAGAAAAGTAAGTTGAGATAATTTTATATTTTGATACAAGTATTACTGTTTATGTACATTTAATGTTATTTTAAATATATGTGTAGAATTAATTATAACCTCAAAGGTTTTTTTTTTGTTTTTAAAGGCGAAAAACCTAGATGGAAACCTCAAAGGTAAGATGGCAAACACAGTTAAACGTTCATTTATTGTAAATACATTCAATTAGAATAAAATTTTGGTTTATCGGTCTAGGCCTAACCTAAATTTATTATGTGTATGTTTAATTTATTTTACCTGCCTTAACGGCAACATACACGCATAATTTATGTTTTGTGCACATTTATAGTACAGTACGTTTCGAATGATATGTAATGCGTGACGAACTTCGTTCTAGACGGTGGTCCCACGACCGTAAATATTTACTTTTTTGTATTTCGTAAGCAAAGCGTTTAGAAAACGTAATAGCCATTATGTCTATTCAGGCTTACCAAAAGATATAGAGTATTTTATTTATTGGTGTGTAACATTATTATTCAATTTAATATACTAACTCATATATTTTACGTTAGTAAATATGAATCACTATACATGGAAAAGAGAAGTCCGATGAGAAAAATTATGTTATCTAAAAGCAGTAATACTATGACAGTGGGGAATGGGTAAGTTGAAGGTAGACGTATCCTCTTGAGACATTTTTGCTTTTGCGAGACTCCTTTTGATTCATCGAATATCTATTTATGAATAAAACTCTTGGTTTTCTTAGAAATTTCTGCTATTCGGATACAAATTTGACTTCCATTTATTTATGTTTATTTTTAAATATTTGCCTTTCATACAGTGTGTGCAGTAGTGTTACATATATTTATGAAGAGCGAACAATTTAGTTAGGAACAGCATACAAACGTAATTTAGCAAAGACTTTTTCATCCGCATGTCGTTTTTTAGTTTTCCCTCTAATATTGGACATCAGTGCCTGCATATTGGTGGTAAACATATATGGAATTCCAATTCAATTTAACTAGTTAAATTATATTAAAAGGATAATATATCCGTCTATATGACTTTTTTGTAATATAAGTAGTTTACTTACTTTACATATATTGTTGGCTGACGCGTTTCGGAACTAGTTTCATCTTTAGAATATTGCTATATTAAGGGCGTTAATACATTGAAATAAATAAATTATAGTACAACACAACACATATGCACGCGTACAATAACACAATATCACAAATAATACAACCGCGTGTGCACACCATCGAATACTTTTAACTACTGAGGATACGCGGGATCTCTAACTTGTAGTACCGCTTACTGTTTGCATTTCATATCAATATCCTTAGCAAAGTCATACAAGAAATTGGACTTAAAGTTCAATTGATCATTTAACATATTTTCTGGGCTTTAACTGCGCTTTATATATTTCGTACTATTCAAGCGTATTCGTATTCCTCATAAAAAACATAAAAATCTTCAACTAAACAAACTTTTACATACTATACAAGTATAATCATTATTATTATTATTAGCAAAGTACCTATAGCAGAGTAGCGCAATTTTGTACCATGAATTACAAATAGGTCATTTATTTCCAGTATTAGTTGTATTGTCCACTGTCAATACTTCACTGGGGTACAAGGTTTTATCAGTGGAGTTTATTATAGGAACTATTGCTAATAACCACAAGTTGTCAAGTTACTGTTTCCTTTTCTTTATTTTTATCACTTTGAAATAACACTATTCAAAATAAACAACTGACACGTAAAGATAAAACAAAAAACCCAAGAAACAACTTAAATAATTATTTAAAGGATCTTCGCAGAGATTCGAGAACTTGTACTTCTATACGTGAACCCTGTGTAAATACAAAATAAACAAATAATACTTGATTTAAAAACAATTATTCTTTTAGCATAATTATCAACGACAAAACAGAAATGTAAAATGATTGTCCAATTCAACCTACTTCATAACTAATGAAGGTCCACACAAAGCTGGAAGAGGTATCCGTCCGCCATGATAACCAAAGAAACCTGCTACTTACCCCACCATAGCATAATAACAAAAACGAAAATAAATGTATCTTTAAATTATTGCAGTTATAGGCCCACACGGTACAAATTATTGTTAAAATATGTGTTTGTTTTTGTTGGTTCTTTTAACAGATTTATCTTTCCTGCTGTCTAAACTATAAAATAATGACGTCGAGTTCAAGGTCTTAGTTTTGGAAAACAATTTGATATTGTTTGCAATATTGACTTCTTTTGTTAACTCTTTTCGATGTAATGATTATGCTATATGCATTACCTTATTAGTAGCCTACAGTTGTATATTGGTAGACATATAGTTTTCGACATTGCAATGATACTTTAACTAGTATGCTTTATTACCACACAAATAATAAAAACATTTGTTTTAAGTACTTGAGTAGGCCTAAATCATACATTATGAATGTTTCATTAAAAATTTTCAATTATACAAAATATATTGCATTTAAGAATGTTTTCAAAATTGAAGGATATGATTAAATGTATAACTAAACCTCTTATATAATGACTACTTTAGAAGTCTACAAATTAATACATCTTGACTTAACATTAAAGAATAAAAAAAGTCTTATTTTGCATAAAAGTAACTGCTTGATTTATTTTGTTTTAAAATTAAAACCCATCTGAACTAAGCCATGCTCATCCAACGGATAACTGAGTGTTTACTTTTCATTAAACAAGATTTACTTCCCCTCACTCTCTCTCAGATTGTTAAATAAAGCAGATAAATATAGAAACATTTGATTTGATTTGTTTAAATATTCAATTTAGATGTTACAATGTACTTAGTTCACTATACACCCTGATTAAATTAACACGGTTACAAATACTTGATAATATTACTAGTTATTGTTCTGTATACATGCTAAAGATGTTCTTCCATTGAACTAATCTGTGACGTCACAAGCATATTTTTTCAAACGGTTGTTCAGGTGTTTTGGATGGTAAACAAATATTCCTAAATGAAAAGCAGGATCATTGTTATATCACAGAAATACACAGTATGACGCAGTTTTCTAAGCAAGGCAAACTAAGTGGATGAGGCGATAAGAAGCAAAACTAATTGCAAAAACAAAACAAAGTTTTCACTTTTCACTCTCTCGAGGTAAGCGCTTTCTTATACCATAAGAACATAAATTTCCTCAACAATCAAGAACTTAAAATTATTAATAAAAAAGTCACTTTTTAATAATAAGTAAATTTAAAAAATGACTAATATTTTATTTAGATAAATATTTATTGTTGGTTTAAGACAATTATTTGTTTCTTAACTTAATCAATCCGTGATATTCTTACTAGATTAATCGATTAAATGCAATTGTCTCAGAAATCTATTATAGTACTTATTCTTATTTGTGAATTATATTATTATCGAGGATTTTTATTCTTTCTCAGTTTAAAGTGAAAAGCAAACTTTATCTTTTACGAAACATGGAAATGTCACTAATCCCAAAGCCTAAGAAAAGACAAAGAGTTTAGGATGTTGGTCACGATAAAAATGAATGCATAATGAGATAATTTTAAAATAATACAGTTTATTTTATAAGTTTGATTACTTTGAATTTTTAAAACGCTACCTTAAAGGTCTACTAAGTCGATTAAATTACCTAACTAATTTGTATGCTACAGTTTATGTTTAATATAAACTAATATAATAGTTTTATGAAAAATCTTTAAAACATTGCAATGTTATTTAAACGTTAATTAGTTGGAGATGCTTTAAAAGTTACCATTAACTTAAGCCAGTTAAAATAGTAACTATGTTTCAATGTACTCACAAAAACCCATGTTTAACCTATAAACGAAATAAAATAGTATAACTTTTGATAAATAATGTTTAAACTCATTTCTAGATAATTCATATTTTTCGGATTTAGTATACAATGTATTCAATTGATGTACTGTTTTTTTTTCAAATATTAGTTATTTCAATAGAATTCAGTTTCAATATTAATATGTTTATGAAACTATTATGAATATTTTGAGTTAGTATTTTGTAGTATTACATACAATTTTAACATTTAAATCCACCTCAAATTAACTACTATGTAATACATACTAAACAAAACATATTTAAACATGGAAGTGCATGTTTATCAATAATTATTAATTTTTTGAATTGGGATATGTAGAAATTGTATAGATTCCATATAGAATTGTATGGAGTTGTAAGTTAACTTTGCAATGTCCTACAGATAGGCCTAATTTCTTGTTCTCCCTAATTCAAAATATGTAAATAATCATATAGCACAGTTTCATCTTTTTAAAGTCAATTTATTTTAATTTTAGAAAATCGAATTGCCTTGATACGTAAATATTAATATAGTAAATGTTTCCATCTACCTTTTCATCTGAAATCAGGTACAAATATTTAAGAAATCCTAAATATTGTGCACCTTTTTTTAAAGAAAAACTTATATTTACAGAACCGTTATGAACACTTTCACATATAAATTAAACAAGATTTTTTATGTATGTAAAACGATACTGTATCGTCTACAAACACGAATTTCTAAGAGTTAACAACTGCATTCAATTAAATTAACTAAAGTTTGTAACTGATTTATGTTATATAATATGCTTCTTGGAGGTAGTAATGTGTATATTGTTACTAATTTATTTAATGTTATAAACAACATATGACTTATTTCATCCCAATGTATTTTATTTAATATAATTACTTTATTATATATAAAAAAAATAAATAATAACATGCCTAATAATTATCTTCAAAAATAATAGACTTATTGGGATCTTTAATCAAATAAGTAAACTTTTAAGGTTATATTGCAGGAGTGAAGGAATATGCAAGTATAAACGCAATGAAGGGAATATATAACATACAAAGTTTGGTGGTAGGCAGAGCAAACTATTTTATTTCCCTTTGTGTAAATGTAAATAGCTTCCAAGTTAAAGTTGTATTTGAAAGACTCTCTTTGTCTCAATCGCTCACATCCCAAATCATTTCCCCTTACCTTTACTTACTTGACTTGTATTACTTTATTTACTTTCTGTATAGTTTTCTTAGACTTTCCCTTTTTCCTTTAATACTATTCTTACATAGTTCTTTACAAAACTTATTCACATTACTTTTAGTTTTTATTTTACCTTTTATCCGATCAATAAATTCACCCAAACACTGAACAAACTATCACTTGTGACTCCAGATTATCAAATAAACATTTACATTTAGAGAATCTTTTACTATACAGACGTAAAATAACAGTTTTTTTTTTTTTATGGACTAAGGGAGAAATGTGGCTTCCTTCAAGTCAACAATATTATATAATATTTTGCATTATCCTTTTACGTCGAAACAAAATTTCGGCAAAGTCTAAATTAAAAAGGTTTTCTGGTGGTTTTCCACATTTTTACTAAACACCATGTTTCAAAACAAAATTATATACAAATTAGCCGAAACAAACTTTATGTCAATATATCTATATATAAAATCGAAATACCACTGATTCACTGATGATCACTACATCTCAAAAACGACAAAACATATTATTAACTTGAGACTTGGCATAGTGGTTCCCCTTATATGTGCAATAAAACGGGATTTTAAAATATTTTGCGTTTAAGGTTATTAAAACGTAAAAAGCGTTAGAAACATAGAAAAAATCTGACTGAAAAATTACACTGACTGGCTGATGATCACTATTTCTCAAATACTACCAAACGTATTAACTTGAGACTTAACATAGTAGTTCCCCTTATGGTCTAGATGTGCAATAAGTCGGGATTTTAAAATATTTTGCGTTTAAGGTTATTAAAAAGTAAAAAACTTTAGAAAGGTGGTTCTTTAAATATGCATATAAAAAGGCTGTCCCTATAACCAATTCATCTTTCTGTATTTTAGTTTTAACTCCTCTTGTTTTTTCTATACATGCTTTTTCTGTCTTCCACCTAAGTTTGGCATCGAATGTCATGTCAAGATATTTTTCTGTATTCTTATATGAAACCACTTCATGATTAATAGAGACCGGTCTGTGTTCAATATTTCTATTGGTGAAATCAACCTGCACAGACTTATTATTTATTAAATGGCATATATAAATGTTATTTTACATAAATATAATAAATAGGTAACACATTTGTTATTATTATTACTTTTTTTATTTGTATAGCCTATGAAAAAATAGTATAATGGAAAAGGTAAAGTAACTATAAATAAAATTTTCATTTTCAATAAATAATAAACAAAACATAAGTATTCTATTATATACATATATAAACCAATATCATCATTATTAGTCTATTTCAGTTATTTATAGATGTTTCAGTAGATTCTTTGTTATCAAATGTTTATGGTAACTAAAATAAGAAATTTAATTTATGTTCATAAATTATACAAACATTTTTTAAATAATCCATCATTGTTTGATATCTTCTGTCATTTCGTAAAGATATGTTCAAATTGTCTTTTAAAAACTTAAAATTAATTGTATCGAGTTGCCTGAATCAAAATTTGGCAGTCAAATCTCCACCTAAAATCTTCGTTATTTTGGCATATTTCTTTCTAGGAATACCGGAACCTTGCGATGTATATTATAATAAAAACACTGTACTATACATAAATATCAGGTAGAGTGACATTAAAATCATGGATAAAGTTTTAATGTTAATAGTATCGTTAAAATTTAGTATATACCAACTGCTATCATATTTGGTCGTTTATATTTAACAATTAAGTTGAAATTGGATATAGATATATTACTCAATCAACGTTTTATTGATACTTTCTATTTGTTTCAATGATAGTCGTTTAAACTATACTTTTGTCCTTTAAGGCTTATTATAGTTGTAAACAAAATTTCGTTACTTGAAAGTAATTTCATGCTATTAGCTATGAAATAAATTAAAGTTAATAAAATCATATAATATATATTTTAGGATCAATACAAATTTCATTATAGTTCCTTCCAATACCAAGAGAATCAAGACCTAACTGAACTATGCTATGTAAGTAATAATTGCTTCTTGTATTTTTGTACGATAGGAGCATTAATTTATTTTCTATTTCAATTTTCTGGAAAGGTCTAACTTTTTTCATACTACTTTTAATAACTAATTCTTTAAACAATTTAAAATTCTGGAAGTAAAGTTTTGCTTTTGAATAATTGGTATTATGGCAAAGTTTCTTTTACCAATAATTAAATAAAAACCAATTATTATGCAATGTATTTATAATTTCAATAAATGTGTTTGTTTAAATAAAAAGACTGTATAATAATAAATTCAAACCCACTATCGATATTGAATTTAACTGCTAAGTTTGTGAAGACAATTTTTTGTAACATAGAAAAATAAAATTACATCAAAACAGAACAAAAAAAAAGTTTATTTCAACTGTATTCCTAAACAATATTCAAGACAATCTCATTTCTCTGTAAAGTTTACAGCGTGATAATTGAGTAAATGCTCTAAAAATATAACTATTAGACTATGAATTGTTGTATTATATGCTTATTATTAAATTGCTATTATTTGTTTTTATGCAAAGTAAAAATAAGTTAGTATAATATTATTAGAAACGGTCTATGTGTTGATGAATGTTAATTTAGTTTGCAAATGCGGTTATATGCCTATAATGGGTATATGTGTTATTGAGTACAAAGGCATTGTTCTACACTGGGTTGACGTATATCAAGTCTATAAAGCTAGAGGGCTCATATCTGATGCATACAAAGATTGGGTTGTAGACGCTGAAATCAATTTCTATATAAGTTTTACTACTTTAATACTTTATAGGAACTTTCTTTATACTTAGAAATATTGTGAAACTATATTTGAATAAATATGCTTATATTATAAAACCACTTTTTTAGATTTGGTGTACTTGATTAGTGTGAACGAATTTAAAAAAATATGGTGAGAGTTCAACATAGAATATTATGTACATTCCCCTTTTTGGACAGTCTTATATTCGCCGAAAACGAGTAATTTAGGCCTAGTGTAATTTCCACTTTTTCACCTGTACACAATATTGTACTTTTATTACACATTATATTATTACTTTAAATGGCTTGTTTTAAAAACTAGTTCACTAAACTATAAATTAAAAAAATATATTGTAAGAAATCAACATAGCCTATTACGGACATTCCCCTTTTTGGACAGTCTTATATACTCCGTAAATGAGTATTTTAATCCTAATGCAATTTCCACTTTTTCACCTGTACACGATATTATACTTTTATTACACATATTATTACTTTTATTAAATAATATATTAAAAACAAACAAGTTCACTAAACTATACATTAACAAAATATGGTGAGAGTTCAACATTGCTATGATAGACATTACCCTTTTCCCACCTGTACAAACTTTTTTTTTGTATATATTTTAATAAATAAAAAAACATTGTGTGGAATTTTGTGACATTTTATGCTTGATTCCTGTAACTTAAAAATGCATAAGAATAATGGTGTAAATGTGTAATTCATTTACATAAAACTTTTTATTTTATAGCGTTTCTTTTGAGTTTTTCTCAAAATTATCTTTTTGTGACATTATTCCTTCTTCCACTGGTGTCTTAAATTTTTGTTTGTCAAAGTTTACTATCGTAATTATATTTAATGATAGATCATATAGCATATTCTTTTATATTATTTTGTAATTATATTGTTTTATGAGGAGCAATATAATAAAAAGCATTTTTCTGCATATAAACGTAATACTGCAAATTCGATTTCAATTATTTAATTTAAAAGAACAATATTTATATAATTATAAAATAAATAATAATATTATCCAAATTCAGTGAAATTAGAAATTAATTAATTATTCTTTAAAGTTACTTATAACTTAAATTTAGTTTTATAAACATGATTAAATTTAGTTCTACTTTCAATATATTTGCACTTTTCACTGCAACTCCTTCCTAATAATTAAGCTTACAAAATATATACAAACTATATCATTATTAAGTGATAATTAAAATGACAGCTTGTAGCCTATATTTTATTTTTACAAATAGTTCATATGTAAAAATTACTTCCAATCAATAGATACCCATTTTGATTTTATTAAAAAATAGTTTTGATTTAGCTATGCTGATTGAATAGGTATAGATAAACTGCAAATAACTCTGGTATGTTGTAATAGTGATGAAAGACTCGTGGTTTATAAAATAATAGTGGATTTGTTTTGAATATCATTAGCAAAAAATGTAACTAGACGCCAATGTAGGAAGAATGTTAAACCAATTTTACATTTTATCGATCTGTTGTTGAATTAAAACTAAAGCAAACATGACCAATATTTAAACCTACATTCTAAAATCACAACAGATAAAAATTAACATCTGGTAAATACTAATATCCTGAATATCACTTCAGAATAGTATGTAACAAATTTTACTTTCTCTTTAAAGCATGTTTGTAGGATTATTTAAGTAATAGGTTTACTAAAATTAAGTTTTGAGCTAAAAGCAAGGCATTTGGTATACAAAATATTATGTAAAAATATTGGGCAAGTTTGACTTATTTTGCCGAAAAAATAATCCAACTTGCAAGTTCAATCCTCTTCAAATTTATCACTAAGAAATTACTTTTTATTGTTTAGGGCTTAAAACCGTTACTTCACTACTCATACAAAAGTGAAACAAGCGGATGGATTTATTTTTGCTATGTATTTCGTAAGAACTAAACTTACTAAATTAGAGCTCTCAAACTTCAAGGAAAATATAAGAACTAATATTTATTTCGTTAACCTGTTTATGCACTAGCGGTCGACCGCAGCGGCGAGCCGCGCTACTTTTATAAGTGCATTGAGTTGAATGGGCACGTTTATGAAACAAGAAGCGGAGCGGCGAACCGCAGCGGTTCACAGAAACAGAGCGGTGCGCTTACAAACCGCAGTTTTTTGCGGTTTTAAAATGCATTGGTTTAAGCTGGTTTTATCTTACAAACTACTGGTTCCAACAATCAACAAATAGTGTACACCCTCGAACCCGTTATACATATTTGGAATTAGGCAAACCCTATTTTTATATTCACGTTGTTATTACCAAGCGATACATAAAGATTGCCTTACTTAGTTTGAAATAATTGAAAAGCAATGACTTCGTTTAAATGTCGAACATACTTCTTGATACTATAACTTACCTCGTACGAAATCACTATATGAGTCAATTAAAGCAAATAACCCCTTAAAACTAAATGAGCTAAATAACCCATCAGATAACCAGACCGTTTGCCATGCAGCTTTAAACTTTGAACGTTTTTGAACTGAAGGCTGTGTAAACGAGAGCCGAGTGTTTACTTTTCATTAAACAAGCTTCGCTGCTTCTCTGACTGTTAAAATCTAGTTCAATGTTAGAAACTTTACTTTCCACTGTCTTTTGAAAACATTTAAACCCAGCAGCTATCATATAGTTTAGTAAAAGTTACAACGATTTGATATTTATAATTTGTATTCTATTACTACCCTGACAAATTTAACTTTTCTTTACAGATTTTAATCAAAATTTTAAGGAAACATTTTCTTAGTAATTCTTTCTTTAAAACATATATACTAATTTCCTTACATAAAATGTTTTCTCCATTTGTGGCAGTTATTAGACAGTTTAACGAAAATTCATGAAAATTAAATAACTTATATACTTTATGACTGAACAAATTTCCTCAGATATTTGGAAAAATTGTATAACAATGTGTATAAAATAGGCACCCATAGCAGGGAAGAGTTCCCGTAGCATACACAAAATATGTGGCAGGAAATAATGGTAATTGCATCCAATCAAATACCTGCCCCCTTGCGTAGTAAGTTTTGGAAGTTATTACAAAGTTGATTTCGGTACTAGTTTTGAGTCTGTTTTGATGCTTTTTTTTACCGTCTAGGTTTTGATATGTGTGAGTTTTGAGTCGTACACATAAACCAGTCAATGGCTTTAAGGTGAGGATTTTGAGAAAAATTCGACTTTATCTTTCAGTACAAGGCTTAATCTTTATCACAAAACCATCTCTTCTTTTATAACCTTTTCAATGAATTTAATTTCTTAAATTTGGCAATGATATAAAATACTTTAAACTAACATTAGCATACAAATCTAACTCTTAATAAATTATTAAATTTCATTTAAAGATAGAGTCGTTGTAGCTCAACCATTAACTTATTTCGTATACATTAGTATGAAAGCTACATCACGGCATATTTCTGGTCACAAATTAGCAGTTTTTTACAGTATGTACCATCATCTTACTAACTTTACTATTTCTAATAATGCGCTTGGTACAGGATTCAATTGTTGTAATCAGACTGCTATAACATATATGACATGATGTTAAACGTAAGAAAGATTCCAAAATCAATTTAAAACAATATTAGAATCAAGCTGTTATTTTCCCATCTTCGTAGTCTAAACAACGGCGGAAAAATGTAATTAAATATACTACATTTGAATAAATAACTATTTGACTGAGAACTTATTAGGAAATAAAAATTACTGTAAGCCAGTTTTTACTGTAAAAACAATTATTGGGAAAATGTTTGATATTTCTTAGTATAAAATAGGTACTTAGCAAAAACGTAGTTTTAATAAACTGAAACTCTTAACAAAAGTAAAGCAACCAGGTCACAATTTCGCATATAGCCCTAAATCTTAGTGAATACGGAAGAAATAATTCTTGGCAGTTGGGCTATAATGAAAAATATTTAATGTCTGATTTATTTACTTATATTACTATTTAGATTATACAATTTACTACCAAAATTAGAAAATTAATTTTTTTGGAAATCTTATATAATATATTTTATGTATATAAATTCGAATATATATAAACCTAGATCCTTGTACTGAATGAATTTTTCTCATTACTATCAGCTGCTAGCTGTTTTTCTTGGTGGTGTTTTACAAAACGAAAATCTAAACTTTAATAGCCTAATAGTCAGAAATACAGCACAGACAACATGTATTGTTTAACGAAAATGTGTTTGTTATAAATATTTTATCTACATATATATACATTTTATTTAACTATACAATGTTGCAGATTAATGGGTTTTTTTTATAAAAAATGCAATATTTTCGATAAACCACGATAGTAAAGTGTGGATTGATTAGTGGATGGGGATGTATTAAGAAATAAAATAAAATGGCTGGAACATTTTTCCAATGCAAGAATAGTATATTTCATCTCTAGGACCGAAAGTGACGCTTTTCGACACGAGCTTAAGTTTAATAAGTTTATAAGAGAGGATCGAAAAGCCACTTTTGGTACGTATGATGAACGATACTTTTCATCACACTGTGATTAATATATATTAATAATATATTTAATATATATTGTTTTAAAAATAACCTACCGTTTCTCAGTAATATTCCTGAAGTACAATGACAACAAAGTTTACGTTTACTAAATTATTCAGATAAGCTGATTTTAATATCGACAGCAATACAAATAAATACCTTCCTTAATTCTAAGAATTTATAGGCCTAGGCATTGATTTTTAAAGAAAAGTTTATCTTGTCTTCGCTGTTTTATTACCTATGCCCTTACTTTATCGCTTTAAACCGAGAATAACCGCAAACATTACATGGCAACAATACATTGTTTTAGTTAACAATAGGTCTATTTAGTTTTATAAAATCATTCTTGCATTAGTTTAGACTTAGAACTCTGTGATGATGGTAACTTGGTTATCAAAATGTACATCAGGGAACCATGATAACTCTATCAATAATGATTTCAGTTTATTTGTATATAGTCCAGGCGCTACACGGGTTGAGTATGCACTGAAAGTCTGACAAAGTTTGACTTTTGATTATTGTTGGGGATCTAGTAGATGAAAAAAATCGATGATGTCGCGTTTCTAGGGTGGTCACAACTCGGGGGGAGGGGGGGAAGTTGCGCGCGTGAATGGTTTACGTTTCCGCGTCTAACTCTAAAACGGTTAAAGATAGAAAGGTGGTTTAGTCGTCTATCTACGCCTAAATATATTTCATTTCAAAAAGGTTATAACAACTTTTCTTATATCTCTTATACTTTAGGCCCCAATCAACATTTCTTGCAAAAAGTAAAATTTGAAATTACTTTAAAATGAAATATCGGAAATATTGTACGTTTTTAGGACATGTTACAGAACATTTATTGTTAGAAAAACTAACAAGTAGTACAACAACACCAAGTTTTTGGAAATCGGTGCAAAAACAACAGAGCTACGTTGAATTCTGTAAGAGTAGGCGTGGAAAATTCGTAGTAGTATCGAGGCGCGTCAGGGATAGCAAGTCGCGCACGTGAACGGTTTGAATGCAAGAGACTAACTTAAATTTAAAGTAACATTATTGTATTTTATTATAGAACCTATAAATGATGTCGCTAAGAGAATACTACATAATTATAACAAATAAAATTAGTAATAATAATATTAACTAATTTAGTACATATGGTAGAACAAGTTTAAGTTACTTACTTTTAGTTTATGTATTTGAGGTACACGAAGTTTCCTTTCATCCCTCTTCAATTTACGTTTGCAGCATAGCAATCTTGAATCAGTTCAGCTATTTACACTATTTATAATGTTTATGTACATTTTCTTTCAAACTTCTGCTTGTTTTGGGTGATTCTGTTGGCTTACGTGTCTCCCTCGTCTTCGCTCTCTTCATCAGTTTGTACATTTTTGAAAGGGTTCTTGCAAGCACTACCACATTTACAATATGAGCAACAAGTAGACTTCTTTGTTGAGCAACCACAGGTGTTCTTTGAACAGTTTTTGCACTTGCAGGGTTGAACTAATGATGCTGGAGTTGCTGGCACAGTCATCAGTAACGGGCGGAATGTATTATTTTTGTCTTTGTAATATCCATAGCTATCTAGGTCCAATGGTTCAAAAAATCTTTGCAGAAAGTACGTTGTACGTTGTAAAATTTATATTTTTTAATTTGTTTTAAAAGCTGTTTTTCAAAATGGTCATACATGTTTACAAAATAACTTAAGGCATTTTTCCTGTATAAAACTGTATTTTTTTTTAACATTATACATTAATTCCCCAATCCACTTGTTTTGGAATTAAATTATCGAACATTTATAAACTTAAATTTGTAGTACAACAATCTGCACCTAGGAAAAGAGAAATTACTCGATTCACTTAGTTATGCAACTGCACTGAAAAAACTCTAACCGTACTGCAAAGTTAAAATTAATGTTAACAGTTTTTCTGTCATGGTAACATTTATAATGTCATGGTTACTTTAGAGCTTGAAATATTTGCATTGCTGTAAGGTTTTTTTAATGTTGAGTTTTACTGTAAACTCTAATGTAGTAAAATGTCATAGTTAATTTAATATACGTAAAGGCGATGATTGTAGTCACTAAATTAGTTAATGTAACTATAAGGTAAATCTAACGTAATATACATCTAAAAACGGAATGAAAACAATATCTTAATATGTTCACAATGTTAGCTTACTTACAAGGCATAAAGGCGGTTATTTATGCAGTGAACTGGGTTACATCCGTTGTACAACCTTAAAGACGGTAGCCTTTTCCTGTTTTAGAGTTACCCTGTCCACAATTACAGTTTCTCACGTTTTTACGATATTCGAATTCAGTTTCTCTTCAGTACTCGGTAGACTAACAAGTAACAACAAAGATCACATCAAACAGCTATAACTAAACTGCTTCGTTTTCGATCTTCTTGTTTTTCAACATACATGGATCTTTATACATACATGTAGAAGCTTTGTTGACGTCATGGGGATTTCAAAATTATATTACAATTTTTAAAGGGAAGTTCAGGTAAATACATAAGTTAATACAGTATTATAATTAGATGCAGTAATTTCAAAAACTACCATAATAAATACGGTATATATTCAATGTTAAAATTTCATTACAGGTTATGGGAGGTTGCCTGAAGTTATACATAACTTTGTCATACTATTTTAAAGATATATAACTAATCTATTTTCTATATATTTTAAATTATTGTTTTAATAATCATTCTGGTAAATATTTCAAATTCATTTTAGTAATCTATTTACACATAATTAGTTTATTATCAAATAATATACTTTCATTTCAGAAAATGAAATAGATATACTTGCCCTATCCAATATGGAGGAAATCCATGTAAAGGAACTTATTTTTTAGTACCTAACTTCCATTTAACTGATTTAACATTACTGCATACAACTAAAGACAATTCATTCATATTATATCTTTTCAAGTAAAAATATAAGGCTCAAAGAAAGAAAATTAACAAAATAACATAATTTTTAATTTATATACGTCAGGCATTTCGCTAAAATATTTATTAATAACAACTACATCTTACAACAAATTAACGATTTGTTAAAAAAAATATTCTAAAAGATTCAGTTTGGTTGTTTAACTGTTTAAAAATGTGTGAATGAATTTTTAATATGTAGGAGTGGTTTTTAAGAAGTACTTTTCCATTAAAGCCTCAGTTAGACTGCCAATGGCATCAGTCAATTAACATGAATTGCTTTAGGAATTTTTACATTTGAAATGACAGAGCCTTATTTTATTATTTTGTAAATATTTTGATGTATTTCAAAAACCTAAAAATAGCATATACAAATATTTTGATAATGAATTTTGATTACTTTTATCAGAACTAATTATTCTGATATTTAAAATAATTTATGTACTTAAAATAATTTACGATGTTTACGAGTATTGATCAACCCTTGTTAACTAATTATTAAAACTAAGAATGTTTTTTACTAACAAAAAAGTTACTTCAAACTAGCTTAACTACTACTCAAGATAATAAATATCCATCTTCGGTGGAAAATGTCGCAGTAATTAATTAAATTAAAAGTAATGAACTCATTATCAAATACGGTAGCTTTAAACATAAAATTTAGGTTAACATTTTTTAAAGTTGTAATTTAAAGCTTGAATTCTTTATTTTAAGATACAGTAAAAATGTTATGTCCTTAACTATGTAAATAACTACATACATTAATAACTATGTATATTATATAATATATTTTATAGTTATCTGACACTTAATTTTTATTTTTTCCAGAACTCTTACTACCTCTTCTAACTGGAGGACCTCGACAGTTAGGTATGCAGAGGAAAGCTTGTCGACAAATTTCGAAATAAAATATCGGAGTTAAGAAAAGCTGTTTCTGTTGTGACAAAAATAACTATTGTTACAATAAACAAACTATGTAGTAATTACAATCTTAACTAGTGTTAGAACTTTATTAGTATGAAGTTCACCACTACATCAACTAACCTTGCAAGGACGTTTGTTATACCGAAACACTCAGAGCAATTACTCTTATGATTACAATAACTAATATGAGTGTAATATTTTGTAGATGTATTGCCTAATTTTATTATTTTTGTGACAATAACAACTAACTTGCCAGTAAAGGAACACTACAATATTAAACACTCTACCTAATGTTATAACTACATTAGTTTATATTCACT
This sequence comes from Philaenus spumarius, assembly GCA_018207615.1. NCBI lineage: Eukaryota > Metazoa > Arthropoda > Insecta > Hemiptera > Aphrophoridae > Philaenus > Philaenus spumarius. The sequence goes on from JAGFPH010002038.1 coordinate 222,733, forward strand.
ACTACATTAACTAGCCTTGCGACATAGTTAGTAGTGCCTTAATGTCATAGAAACATTAGGCTTACTGTTGAACTTACATTTGCTGCTAAGTTAATAACATTGCTATAATATCAAGAGATCGACAGTAGCTTACTTTAACAGTGAAGTTAACTACACCCTGCTGACCCGTAAACAAATATTTCTTTTACCGCAACATTAATTGTGTTGCTGCAAGGATAGAGTTTTTTCAGTGTGACAAAATTAATATTAAAAATCCACAAATATTTTGCAGAATATAGATTTTTTGTTTTAAGTAGCACACAATTGGTTATACTTCTAAAACTACTGCACCTATATCGAAAAGTTTTTTTTTAGGATTTAATCCTCTAACTGAAACTACTTAATGTGTTCAAACAATATTATGCCATAAACAAATAAATTAAACCCGTAAACCATGTTTATATCAGTTTCAAGTATGCATATAAGCAATTATATACAAGCATTCATTATTATTATAAAATTAAGGTAACAATACATTTTCAGTGTTTATATTTAACCGTACAAGTGTTATCATTTTTTAATTCTAAAACCGGAATTTCAAATGCTGTGAAACATTTACTGTATCATAATTAATATAAATTTCTGACAAAGCTTACATCGTCGATAAATAATATTAAATATTTTGACATTACAATATGTTGTTAAATACCTGTTTAACGGAGTAACGCATATTATATGTTTATATTACAAATTGTTGCTGGTGATTCAGATACCATCTAGTGGCATATAGGGAAGTTGTAGGCATTTGAGATTAAAGTACATAATCCATTCGTAACGTAAATATCTGAATGTAAATTTTACTGTCAATATACTCCAAAACAGTAGTCAACTTAAAAGTTTATGAATATTCTTTATAACTTTTGTATGGACACAAACAAATTCTTTGAACAAATTTTGAGTTCGTTAATGAGTGAAGTGATATCAACGGAAATTGGTAGGTATTAAAATAAACTGAAAAGTCACTATACTCATTCAACATTAAAATTATTACATCTGTTTACAGTTGTTCTACCAACAAAGAAAAGTAACAAACTTGTTTATGTAATGTTTTTTGATAACACCAAAAATTATTTCAATGGGTTACACCAGAATAACAGAATAACATAACAAACAAACTAAAATCAATAAATCTGATTATAGGTGCATTATGAAATCCGTTTGGACTTAAACCTTTTACTACCTAAAATTTGTGTATGAAACAATTTTAGATGCAACCTACCCTTACTGCTAGGGTTGGCCAAAATGAAGTGGCATTATGCAAAATGCATGACTTCTTTAATGGACAAAATATCGAGCCCATTCGAAGTTGTTTGTAAATCTTCTAAATATTATCAAAATATTTGTTTTGAAACTGATCTAATAACTGCAACACTTAGGTATAAAAATAGCGGTTGAAAAATAATCGTTGCTCTTTATTAGACACTAGTTAAACAACGGACTAAAATGCTTTATAACTAAACAAAACTTATAAAAAATATAAAATTTTTTACTTTACAGAAATAAAGTTTAAATTATTGTATCCTATTATTTTAAATATGTTCTATTTTTATTTTTTATAAAAGTTATATAAAAACTTCTCTCACATTTAAAAAAAATTTGTTTCTTTGTTTTGTTTGTTTTGCATTTAAAATTTTTTTTTAAACAGTAGTATAAAGTTCTATATGTCCACAGAAGAACTGAAATGGGGTTCGTGATTCA
>JAGFPH010002039.1:3615-13747 GCA_018207615.1 Philaenus spumarius
GTAACTATTAATTATACCGAAAAATTACCAAGCCATTCGCATGAAGAGTTTTTTATTTTTTTTTAAGCGCTATTTGAACAATTGCGGTTTTTAAATGGATTTAGGCTGAGCAATGTCCGTGTAACCTACCGCCGCTATAGGGTGATTTTAAATATTTTTTTACGTTGTAACTATTAATTATAGCGAAAAATGACCAAGCCATTCGGATGAAGAATTTTGTCCCCAAGAGTTAAGTATTTTTTTAAAAACGCTATTTGAATAATTGCGGGTTTTAAATGGATTTAGGATAAGCAATGTCCGCGTAACCTACCGCCGCTATAGGGAGTCGCAGGTTGATTTCTGTTTTACTAGAGCTGACCCTTAAAGAAACGTGTGAACCAAATTTAGACCCAATCGGACGTAAACTAGGGCTACTAGAGTGCGAACAAATGTATTATACAGAGTGTCCCCGAACTCTCTGGACCCCTTTTGTGTATATGTTCCTGGGGTCCAGACAAACATATTTCACAATATAAACATGGGTCTACGATGCTTATTTTTTCGTCTGTCTGACTGTATGTGTTTTTTTACAAAATACTTAATATTTTTTAAAGTAGAAAATAAATTATGTTCAAACTTTGTATACCTTTTTTTTGCGTATCCTTTTATCACTGTACGAAAAATTAGAACATTATTTTAAATGTTTTCAAAATTGCGGCCGTTTATAATTTGTAATGTCAAATATGTCAAAAACCGCTAAATTTACAAAAACATTACAAGAGACAAAAAAGTTTACTTTTTTAAGGACTAATACAATGGGTTTTTGTATTTTGTCTGAAGCTCAAAGGATAACAGAGATATTAACAAAAATGGAAAAAAGTATTTGTGGTAGTAGTCAGCAATACCCAGAATTACTCTAGAAACAAAATATTTTAATGTTATTATGAGCTAAAATAATAAGTTATTTGCATAATTTTCCGAGCACATTCTGAGCTGATTCCACTAGCAAAAAATAATGAAAAAAGTTCATATATTCATAGGTCCGGAAATGCATCTTAAGAGAGTTACAGCTGGCAAAAGATTTCACCCGTGTTTCAGATTACTCATAGAAATTAATCCCAATTGAAATATGTAGGGCGTTAATTAAGGTGTAATAACTTATATGTTGTGATTTTCGACTCGACTATCTACGAAATTTCACTGCAAAGTTATCAATCTGAAATAAGAAATCATAAGGACTGCATTCTCTGTCAACTTGCAATTAAATTGAATACAATTCCAGCACAGTGTAATTACATAGGTAGTACAATTAGTATCTTGATTACTTTCTGTGACGTCATTAAGCCTTATCGCTCTGAGTACTTGGTACTTATTGTACTGAGGGGTTTTTAAGTTCCTCGAAGTAAACATTTTAAGTTCATTTCTGATACGTAACTAAAATATTGCAACACGGTTTAAATTAATATTTGGTTTAAGTCTTAATAGTCAGTATTAGTTTGATTTATTACTTGGTGTATTTAGGATTAAATTGGTTACATGTACATATAATTCTAATACAATCTGGAATTATTTATGTTGTCTACAAAAATCACTGCCATCTAAACTTATTGTTTCCTACTTTGTATACTTTTACAACATTTCATATTACATCATAAGCTATTCATGATTTCTTACAATCGTATAAATTATTTCTCAAAGAGTTTTTTTGTGGCAACGCCATATTTCCCTTACTTCTTCATGAAATTGATGATTCAAACGTCATTATAAAGCTTATGTTCCCCGCTATTGACGAAAAACAAACAAATAGCTTAAAGTTTATGTTTTCTTCAAAAACGTTCATTAAAAAAACTTTCATATAAAAGTTCATATGATTCCTAAAGAAAGGCGTCATCTAGTAACAATCTGTTTAACTAAAATGACAGCTGTTAGTTAGATTGTTTACATTCTGTATGTAAGTGTAATCTAGCGTCATAAACTGGTATTTATAAACAAAGTAAATAAATAAACGTATTTAACTTAATTAAATCAACGTATTCGATCAGGTAAGTAGGGTCAGCGAGTAATTATTATATTGTCTTATAACAAATATATTGTATTACAAAAAATTCTAAAGGCAGAACTCAATGTAAAATAATTAATAAATTTTGAGAGTTAAATACAAATGCATTTCTAAATTAAGAGCTATTCTGGAAAATGTGTAAAAGCAATAATCGTACCTACCTATTGTGAACAATTGAATTACTTTTATCTCTAACACAACCATAAAAAGTACGTCGCTGTCCGTACTGCCGTCGACTTTCTAGATGGCGTTCTAATGAAGTTATCATGGTAAGAAGAACAAACAGAAATAGTTTAATATACTTAACCGATGTAGTTATTGAAGACAGTTTATTTATCAGTTTATCTTTTCCATTTTATGTTTTGATATATCTGCAACGTATTCTGCTATAAATGGCATAGCAGAAAGTTTTTATTTTTTTACTTCTACAAAAAGCATTGTGGCATAGACTTGTCACTCAAAGTAAAATGATGAGCTATCATTTAAAGTTGCATCTAAATGAGTAATAAATTGTGTAGTTAAATTGATTGAAAAAAACAATTACTCAATTACAAAAGACAACTAAACAAACAATAACCTTACCCAAATCAAATTAAGAATTAAAGTCAGATACCAACTTAACCTCTGTTTTTTACGATTAAGAACAGCCGATAAAATGGTATATTGATTTACCACGATAAGAACAAAAACTGTATTTGTATGACAATAGTTGTGGTAAATAGAACTGTATACTGTTATGGAAATTTATTTATTCCTACGTGTATCTATTCTTAGCGATATTTTCTCATTTATTATGTCTCGTTTTATTGTGTAAAGCCAAAACTAGGTCTCGTCCGTCAAAGGCTTATACATTTAAAAAAATAACTATTGGATAATTTGAATGTTTCAAACTACTCACGATTTGATAATATTGCATTTTTAATTCTATATAATATATAAAAGCGAAATACCACTCACTCACTGACTCACTCATCACGATTTCTCAAAAACTACAGAATGGATTGAAATGAAATTTGGTATGTAGCTTCCTCTAGGGCCAATATGTTCACTAAGAAAGGGTTTGAAAAAATTCGAAATTTTAGGGGGGGGGTTTGGGGGATCAAAGTTAAAGTTATTTAAAAACGATTTTTTCAAAACTACCGAACGGATTGGAATGAAATTTAGTTTGTAGCTTCCTCTAGGGCAATAGGTGCTTACTAAGAAAGGGTTTGACAAAATTCGAAATTTTAGGGAGGGTTTGGGGGGATCAAAGTTATAAAATCACGATTTCTTCAAAACTACCGAACGGATTGGAACGAAATTTGGTATGTAGCTTCCTCTAGGGCCATAAATGTTCAATAAAAAAGGGTTTTAAAAAATTGAAAATTTTAGTAGGGTTTGGGGGGTAAAAATTACTAAATCACGATTTCTCCAAAATTACCGAACAGATTGGAATGAAATTTGGTATGTAGCTTCCTTTAAAGCCATAGGCGCTCGCTAAGAAAGGGTTTCAAAAAATTCGAAATTTTAGGGGGATTTGGGGGGATCAAAGTTATTACAAAAACGATTTTTTCAAAACTACCGAACGGATTGGAATTAAATTTTGTATGTAGCTTCCTCTAGGGCAATAGGTGCTTACTAAGAAAGGGTTTTAAAAAATTCGAAATTTTAGGAAGGGTTTGGCTGGATCAAAGTTATTAAATCACGATTTCTACAAAAATACCGAACGGATTGGAATGAAATTTGGTATGTAACTTCCTCTAGGGCCATAGGTGCTCACTAAGAAAGGTTATGAAAAATTTCGAAATTTTAGGAGGGGTTTGGGGCGATCAAAGTTACTAAAATCATAATTTCAGATATTTTATTATTATGACATCAGTGCTTTTATTATTTAAGATGTATATATATAAAAGCCAAATACCACTCACTGACTGAACACTCAAAAAGAATACAATTACGTTAAAAAGACTGAAAATACCAACCACCACGGGCAACGCTGTACGGGTCAGCTAGTCATTTATAACCATAAACTAGCATCCGGTATTACGCATGGGATGTCTTCTGACAGAACTGTAGTATTCCACAAGCTGTAAACGTCGTTTTAAAACTGCGGTTGGAGATTGTCAATTTTCTCCAGCATATAACTTGTAAAACCGTTATCTACAGTAAAGTTACTGTCTTGTTACTATTGTTAAGTTTGAACTATTATTTTCTTACAAATGCATACTTATTACTTTTTTCCGACTTTTTGATGTTAGCAATATGCCGATTTAGATTTGTTTTAAAAACACTAGTATGGTAAAGATTCAATATTAGTTTTATAATTTAATTTATATTCCAGTTGTATTTCGATCCTTTTACTAACCTATGGCCTATATTATATACCATTTCTTAAATAATAACTAAGGTAATATTATTAACAAATATTTACTTTTTATCACCCACACTGCAACACTGCAACAACTAGTTTCAATAGTTATAATTTATAAGAAATTCGTAATAATTTTTACATTTTTGTCAAATACAGTTGGCTGTAATCTGGTTACCTGTTTAATTTATAAGATAATCAATGTTTAGGTTAACATTAATTGAAATTATTTAAATTATATTTAAAGATAATTCTATACATAACGTAAAAATAAAACTCAAAAACGTTTAACAAAAATAACAATATAATTAATTGTTACAACTGTTCGCCGTTAAACATCATCAGACCTCTATTATTTTTCCCCTGATGATGCTTAGCAATTATAAATTGTTGTTTTTGTGATTTTTTATGTTTTACTTTTGTACCTTACTACAGATTTTCACGTAGTACCGACTCTGGCCACACTTAATAATGTAGTAGTAATATGCTTTGAGTCAAAATGAGTTTATTACGTTACAGTTTTATATTTATGTCGTTTTATTTACAGTTTTTAGTGTACTTAATTATTTTAAATATAATTTGTAGCTTACCAAATCATCAATCATAGCGCGGATAATTAATTGACCAAAAAGATAATTATTGCTTAATAGCGAAATATGTAAAAATATTCAACTCAAAACTGTTTTATATAATATTTTATTAATTATAACTAAACATAATTGAACATAACGTGTTGTTCACGAAGGAAGATTTGTGTGGTTAATTGTTACACTAAGACATCGCATAGAAAACAATTAATTAAATCCAGTTGTTAGGTATGTTAATACAGTCAATGAGCCAAGGGTTGGACGTCAAACATTAGGTTTTTCAATCGCTAAAAAAGCAAACTAAGACAATTTCACGATTCTCGAGCTGTGAGCGCATAAAGAGTGTAGCCTACTGCTACAGAAAAGAGTCAGAAGGAGGTCACCTGAAATATTAATAAACTAATCCTACGATTGACGGAATGTACCGACACAGCTCCTACCGGAACGTGATCTCTAAACCAAATATTGTTCAATTACTAGGTTTTGTATTCAGCATTTAGTTTTTATTTTATTATTTACTAGTTTTTAGACCCCTGCGTGCTGCGCACGCCAACCCCATTGTACCCTTCTATACACATATGTTATGTTTTCTTAACAATAAAGTGTAATGATTAATAATAATATCAAAGCTAAGATGGTAAATAATGTTAAATCGAATTGTTGCGTATGTTTTATACAATCAGTTATAATAAAGGTTAAACAAATCTGCAATGCTCACTTCTACGCTTAAACAAAACTCTACCTAAAAGTTAGAAATAAAAATAATTTTTCAAATTTTGAAATCAGCTGCTATTGGAAATATTTTAGCAACAGCTGATTACTGTACCAATACTAAACATATATTTAAAAGTATATTTCACAACTAGCAAAGATAGTGAGCTTTTCCAGTATGAATCATGTTTAAACCACAGTCGCTTGATGAGCACATTAAATCCATGAATACTGAAAAGACACTTTCACACGAGTTTTTCACGATACTACACAGTAAAACTAATAATAAATTTACTCTACAAAAAATCCTAAAAAAGAAATCAAATTTATGTTGGCACTTTTAATAAATAAACAGAAACGATATTACATTAAACAACTTACAAGCAAATTAGAATCCAAACAATATTGTATCATACATTCTAGGGAAAGCCACTTTTTTTAGTATGGAGAAAGTATCATCATTAATTGATGATTGTTTCATGATACTTTCTCTGGTAGTAGTGTAGTATACAAGATGAGAAAGTAGCTGATATCGTGGTAATATCGTGAAATAATTATTTATTATGACGCTTTCTTTTTCATACAATATTTAGTACAGTTTGTGTTGTTGTTGTCCAACAGATGGCGCTCTTTACAAAAACCTTAAAGTTAGATATACAAATAATTGTTTCAAAGTTTGAGATCAGGACTGGTGTTAATGGAAATATTATAGCAAACCGCTGATTACTGTTACTATTATAGTCAACTAGCTGACCCGTACGGCGTTGCCCGTGGGGGTTGGTATTTTCAGTCTTTTTAACGTAATTGTATTCTTTTTAAGTGTTCAGTCAGTGATTGGTATTTGGCTTTTATATATATAAACCTTAAATAATAAAAGCATTATTGTCATAATAATAAAAGATCTGAAATTATGATTTTAGTAACTTTGATCCCCCCAAACCCCTCCTAAAATTTCGAATTTTTTCAAACCCTTTCTTAGTGAGCACCTATGGCCCTAGAGGAAGCTACATACCAAATTTCATTCCAATCCGTTGGGTAGTTTTTGAGAAATCGTGATGAGTGAGTCAGTGATTCAGAGAGTCAGTGAGTCAATGAGTCAGTGAGTCAGTGGGTTTTGGCTTTTATATATACAGATAAACGTATTTAATGACGCCCTTATTTTTAATAAATATTTAGTATACTTTTTGTTGTTTTTTTCTGTTCAATAGATGCTGCTGTTTAAAAAAAAAAGTATATAAAAACATGCTTGTATTCGAATGTATGTTGTGTAAAATTTCAAAGTAATCGGTGAATAACTTTCGGAGATTTGAGATTTTGAACGAACGATCATTTACGTTTTTATTTATATAGAAACTTGTTTAAGTTGTAACTAATTTAATAATACAAATTGGAGTTATCAGTACACGCTTCTCTAGCGTCGACAATCAGATATGCAACATTAATATAACGGAGGTGAACTGATTTAACCTTCGGTTTTCCAGTTAAACTTGAAATATGCCTAACTTCAGTATTAGACGTAAAATATAAACCATATTTGAAAGCTTTAATCCTTTGTATTGTAAAGTTTTGACTGGAGTATTCTTTCACATCGTGTTTTGAGATGCCGTTTTTAAATCATCTCCAAAATTGAATAATACTGATAAAGTGTTTTAGAACACGTAAGCGATTTCTGATGAACCTTTAATATAATTATTGAGTTCAGTCAACGCTCGGTACTTCTAATTGAATGTAGTCCCTTTGGTTGTCGTATTGAAAACAGACTGAAGGCATTTGTACAGATTGGTCGCTGATGAAGTAGATGTTTTGTAATAACTATTTCTGTGCAATACCGAAGCAAGCTTTGATCCAATACCATGTAAATGAGTACGGAGCATGATGAGTACCATGAGTAAGTACGGACGTTGGAGTCTTTCCACATTAACTACCCAAGCTCACACAGTTCACAATGTTTTTGGTTCTGCCAATGTTTAACTACTTTATTACAGAGGGGTGAAATTTATAAACAATCCGCTCAATCTCCCTTAAAACTATTAAATTAATGATTTAAAAGCCTTCCAAAATTTATCAAATTACTTTGTGAAAAAATAGCTTTTAATCGATGGCTCACAAAGTATACCATACCGTTTATGCAATAAGTTCGATATTGAGATATTTCAACAAACTTTGTGGTTTTAATTCACAACATTGTAGAGTTATATTTAACTAGCTGACCCGTACGGCGTTGCCCGTGGTGGTTGGTATTTTCAATCTTTTTAACGTAATTGTATCCTTTTTAAGTGTTGAGTCAGTGAGTGGCATTTGGCTTATATATATAGATCTTAAATAATAAAAGCACTATTGTTATAATAATACAAAATCTGAAATAATGATTTTAGTAACTTTGATCCCCCCAAACCCCTCCTAAAATTTCGAAATTTTTCAAACCCTTTCTTAGTGAGCACCTATCGAACTAGAGGAAGCTACATACCAAATTTCATTCCAATCCGTTTGGTAGTTTTGAAGAAATCATTTTTTAATATCTTTGATCCCCCCTCACCCCCTCTAAAATTTCGATTTTTTTTCAAACCATTCTTAGTGAGCACCTATGGCCCTAGAGGAAGCTACATACCAAATTTCATTTCTATCCGTTCGGTAGTTTTTGAAAAATCGTGATGAGTGAGTGAGAGAGTGAGTGGTATTTCGCTTTTATATATATAGATTTACACACCAGCAGTGTTTTAAATGGTTTACCATAGTATCGTAATTTAACTCTATTGTTTGGATACGGTTCCGAAAATCCGAAAAATGTTTCTAAAAAGAATTTATTGAAGTGAAGAGGTTTTTAGTTTCACCTAGAACTTTTTAGATGGGGTAAAATATACGAATTGCGTTTTTTTTTTATGATTTCTTCTTCTTCATTGTTTTAACACACGTGCTGTTTAAATAAGAAGTGTAATGTAACAGCTGATCTAAAAGAAGGAGAAATAGACTGGAAATAAAATAGGCAGTGGTAAACTCAAAGGCTTAAACTCAATAGATGTATGGATTTAGTCACGTCACGCTACCGATTACATTACACTTATTAATTTTGTAAGGTATGTTAAATTAGTGTATTTGGTGGTACCCATAAAATGGATATAGTGCTTTCTCATTTTTTTTGTTGTCTAAATTTGCTAACTTGGTTGCTTTGTTAATAAATGTAAATGCATTAAGCGAAACGTGTGTTGGTTCAGTATAGGCCTAACCTAAAATTACGTTGTTAAACTTTTAATACAATTTACCTGTGTAACTTTAATGTTTAACAAGAGATATTAAAATTAGAATAAAGTAAGCCTTTCTCGAAGATTTTCAAGAAACCTGTTTTGGTTCAGTACAGAAGTGAAAACTGTACGAATACAAATAGTTGGTTAAATTTCTTTAATCCAAAATTTAATCGTTATTTTTATCTTGTCCCATTTAAAATTGAAATTTAAAAAATTGCATAAACATGACTGTCTACATTTGTGACAGTTATCACTTCTATCTGCAATCTTCCGACTTAATTTTGAATAAAACCTTTTTTAAATTTCAGATAGGTTCCCATTTAAATAAACTAAAAAAAATACAGATTTTACTTTCTCACTATACTATAGTAGGCCTATAGAGAAAGTATAGTGATCGCAAAAAAAATCGATGTTGAGATTTTTGTGGAAATATTCGTTTTGGGACCCCCTGAGTCCAAAAAAGTGGTTATTACAAAATGTCTGTCTGTATGTCTGTATGTATGTCTGTATGTATGTCTGTATGTCTGTATGTATGTCTGTATGTATGTATGTCTGTATGTATACAAAGCTAGAGAGAAAACTATTCGATCGATTTCAACCAAATTTGCACCAGACATGTCCAGTACGCCTGTATAGATGCACGAAAAAGGGTTTTGAACAATTTTGAAAAACAACCCCCTTTTTGGCCAAAAAACCCCCAAAAAATCAGTTATTATTTTTTTATTATAAAACGGCTCTAACGATTTTGATAAAATTTGGCTTATTTGTAGCCTTTAATGTGCCCTACCATATACAAAAACCCACATCTTTCTAAAAATTCTCGTTTATTTTATAATAATAATAATAACTGATTTTTGGTAGTTTTTTGGCCATAAAGAGGGTTGTTTTGCAAAAATTTTCAAAACCTTTGTACGTGCATCTATAAAGACCTAATTGACGTGTTTGGTGCAAATTTGTTCGAAATCGATCGAATAGTTTTCTCTCTAGCTAATAATAATAATATTTATTAGTTAATCGCCTACTTTAATAAAAGTATACAAAGCTAGAGAGAAAACTATTCGATCGATTTCAACAAAATTTGCACCAGACATGTCCAGTAGGTCTGTATAGATGCACGAAAAAAGGTTTTGAAAAACAACCCCCTTTATGGTCAAAAAAACCCCCAAAAATCAGTTATTATTTTTTTATAAAAAAAACGGATCTAACG
>JAGFPH010002039.1:48374-68883 GCA_018207615.1 Philaenus spumarius
CTAAAATTTCGAATTTTTTCAAACCCTTTCTTAGTGAGCACCTATGGCCCTAGAGGTAGCTACATAACAAATTTCATTCCAATCCGTTCGGTAGTTTTGAAGAAGTCATTTTTTAATAACTTTGAACCCCCCCAAACCCTCCTAAAATTTCGAATTTTTTCAAACCCTTTCTTAGTGAGCACCTATGGTCCTAGAGGTAGCTACATACCAAATTTAATTCCAATCCGTTCGGTAGTTTTTGAGAAATCGTGATGAGTGAGTCAGTGAGTCAGTGAGTCAGTGGGTTTTGGCTTTTATATATATAGATATAGGTTACGTACATAAGCAGTCTTTTTATCATTTCCCTTATTTGGAACATGGACTACTAGTTTCAACCTCTACATTGAGGTCATCTTCAGATGCACGAAAGTCTTAATCCGTCCGCATGAACTTCGTTGGTTTACAGACATCAATACACACGCACAACACAACAAACAACATTTAAAACGCTTGAAAAGTTGACTGAGCGATGGTCCTTACTAAACATTCTCTAACGGTTAGAAATACGGGTGGGCCTATCTTCCAAAACAAAGGAGCTGATAAAAAGAGTGTTTAGGTACGTATCAATCTCCTGTATCAATAAATGTTTCTAGTGTGTTGTTTCTATAACTTTAATACATGGAAGATAATAAAATTATCTTTAAGCCGGAGATAGTAAAATGTATTTCAATTATTGAAACAGGGAATGTCAAAACTATTGGGTGCAATTGTTACCTCATTATATGACTGTTTATAAAATTATCTTAGTAAATATTACAAAATGTACTTTTGCTTACATTTATAATTTAATTTTGATTTTGTCAATATTACACTTGTGTTGCAACGTCGCAAATGCATAACAATAATTCCACATCGACAAACTAGAATTTTAATTTAACAAATATAAAACTTCAGTTTCGAACAACAAAACTAACCGCCAGAAAATTACCAAAACATACCGAATTAATATTTACATTATAAATTATATACACGTTCAACATTTACTTGCAAGTAGGACAGCGTGAGGTCAGCAAACAATCCACTGCGGTTACAAACAGAACTCATCCACCGAACACAAACTCCTCAGCACCAGAACACTCTTTAGGTCTGATTTAATTTGTTTCGTGTGAATTACATTTTAAAACTCTGGTAGTATATCAAATACAATTCGATCCCGCAGCTGAACCGCTGACGTGAGTTGAGCGAATTTTCAAAATTTAGTTTTTTTTTACGGTTTCAACCGACTTTGGGAAATTGGTCTACTCACGAGAGCTCTGAATAGCTGACTGCGTGTACAAAATATAATAGTAGAATATATTTCCACCTAAGCCTCCAGCACTGGGGTCTCGGATTGTGGACTGCATCGCTTAGCTCCTGGTATTCTAAGTTTTGATCGATTTTTATAGAAGTAGACGGGCTATAAAGTCGTGTTAAAAAATGTGCGGGATAATGCAATAAATTTATTTGTTTAGATAAACCCAAAAAATGTTTCATTCTAGAAAGAAAAATTGCAAAAATTGTTACTTCTGGTTGTTGGCTAACCGACCCACTTAGAAAACCAACTCAACGAGTGCAGCCAATTTTGACCAAATCGGACTTAAACACATACATAAGTTTTTATTTACACACGAAAACGTGTTCTGGGGACCACGATCGGTGCCCATTTACTACTACCGACTTTAGGTCTCATCATAAGGTCACTGCAATAGCTCAGCTATCCTATGGCGAATTCGCTAATAAGACAATAATTCTGGATAATGTCAGGGAGTCAACAGATGTCAAATGTCTGCAGTTTGTCTTGTTTCGTAACAATGATAGTCGATATTTTGAACTAAGTATTGCTTTTAAAAAGACATATAATTACTTCATGGTTTATAGCCACATTTGAATACATTTTTATTGTTTTTCTGAGTCTAGGACTGATATACCTGACTCCATGCGTGGGCTAATCCAGCCGGTTTTCAAGGAGGGGGCTGTCTCCTATTTGGGGAGGGGGGGGGGTATAGAAATTTTTTCCGAATACAGTGCTTGAAAACGTCTTTTTAGACTATTTCACGATCACCCATTTTGAATAGGAATTAAGGAAGGATTTTATGCTTCACCCAAAAATAAAGTTTTATTATAACAAATTGTAGAGAATAAACCATAGAATTGAACTGTATACTTGAAAGTTTTATATAGTTTTATTCTAAAAACTTATTTTGCTAAATTACAACTAAACAAAATTCTCACAAACGTATAGTATATAGTTCCAGCCAGACAGGAAAAGGTAACGGATAACGCGCCTATGGCGTTGAAAATGTACATATTTCACGGAAATAGGCGAATAGTTCGGAACACTAAACCAGGTTTTCCTTACATTAAACAAAAATATAGAACTTGCACTTCAAATCGATGTAAACATTATTATACGAATACTGCATATAGATTTGTAATAGATACATCGATTGCAAAATGTGCTTTCTAATTTTTTTAAAACTGTCCTGTGGCAAGGGTTTATTGACAAATTCATATCTAAGAAACTATAAGTTTGACGAATGATTAGAAGATCCTGGTAGAAAGTTAAAATCTTGACAAATCCAGTGGTGTCCTTATCTTCTTCTCAAAACAAGTCTGTCTGACGATTATGTGCCTTTAAAAAGTGACGAGTTCGAGTCATTTGCTTATGCTTTCTAGCGCGGCACCAATATTGATTTGGGCAACTACAATTTTACAACGATGATTACATATGTAAATATACTTTTTAGAAGAAATTTGTAAATACAAAAATTGAAGTTTAAAATATTTTCTTTCCAATAGTTTTTGGTTTAATGAGATTTGATAATATTTAGTGGGTGAAATATTCGATACAAGTTGTGTTGTCTGAGACTACTCAATTGAGCAGTCTGCCACTTAGACGATTAAACAAAAATATAATAACCCTGAATCCGCCAATGACTCAATGTGTTACAGGTGGAAGGGCCCGAACTAATAGTACTGAAGTGTTTCTTTGCCAAATTTTATAAGAAAATATACCATCATGTAAATTATTTACAATGAAATATAATATGTACTGTATTACATAATATTTCAATACATCGATACATCTATATATTAATAGGCAAGCACAAAACTTGTCGTCCTTTTTTCTCAGCTTGTGTGCATCGTAGGAGAAATTCGCGCATACCGTTAGAAAGGTAGTGTCCTGTAGATGAGCAGAATCCCAATATAATTTACATCGGTCCTCAGGGATACGCCCCAGTAGCCCTCAAAGTTTCAATGTTAATCTTATGGAAGGTCAATCTTAAGGAAGAAGAAGAAAGATTTCTTTTGATTTTATCAGGGGCACAAAAAACAGGTGTTCGTATGAAAAGCTTAAAACAGCTGATTTTGATCAACAGCTGATTTTGATCAACAACTGATTTGGATCAAAAACTGAATATTATTTTAGGTTAGGTAAATCAAGCAATAGCAATAGCGAAGCATTGCCGGGTCCACTAGTATAAATAAAATTGAAGTGTCCATCAGTGATTTCAAAATAAATAAAATAAATACTCTTTTTAATCTCATGTAGTTATGCACACTCTATCAAAACCTAAACTTGCGTTTTTTTATTTTTTTCTGTCTGTCTGTTTGCTTGTCCTGGCTAATCTCCAGAACGGCTCAAGCAATTTTGATGAAATGTTCATTTGCATGTAGAAGACTTGTCAGAGACTAATCTAGGCTACTTTTTATCCAGGAAATATTCAGGGTAACTATTTAAAAAAATTTAAATTGTAAAAGTCAGTGGTTTTGCGATCGGACTTGACACGTGGCCATTATAAATAAAACAACTGATTTTTACCAAAAGCTTAACACTTTGACAAGATCTTCTGTGTTTTAATTTACTGTATACTCTTGTGTAACCTTTAAATACATATCAAAACAGTATGCAATAATATGAAATGATTCGTAGGTGTTAAATACACCTTAAAACCTGATTTGTAATTTGTATGTTCGTTCGGAGTTTTGAGTATCAAACTGGCGGAAAATGGGATATTTAGCGTTTATTTTGCGCATAATTAATAATTTACGTAAGTCTAAAGAGATATATAGAACGATTTGGGTGAAACTCACTGCTCGTTTTTGTTCCATAGAACTAGGCTCTAAAATAGTTAGTTTTTATTGCGTGTAAAGGCACAATATTTACCCCATATTCCTTTTACTTTCTCAATATACTATATATAGAGAAAGTACAGAGATCGCAAACAAAATCAATGTTGAGATTTTTGTGGAAATGTCTGTTTTGGGACCCCCTGAGTCCAAAAAAGAAGTTTTTACAAATTGTCTGTCTGTACGTATAAAAAGCTAGAGCGAAAACTATTCGATCGATTTCAAACAAATTTGCACCATACGTGTCAAGTAAACCCCTTTACTTTCCCTCCAAGTCTTTATGGCAAAAAACCCCAAAAAAATCTTATTATTTTTTTTATATAAAACTGCGATAACGATTTTGATCAAATTTGGCTTATTTGTAGCCCTTAATGTGCCCTACCATATGCAGAAGACCGTATCTTTCTAACAACTCTTGCTTAGCTAATAATAATACCTGATTTCGGGGGGTTTTTTGGCCAAAAAAGGGGTTGTTTTTCAAAAATTTTCATATCCTTTTTTTCGTGCATCTATACAGGCCTAATAGACGTGTTTTGTGTAAATTTGTTTGAAATCGATCGAATAGTTTTCTCTCCAGCTAATAATAATAATATTTATTAGTTAATCTCCTACTTTAATATCTCCCCTCCTACCCCACCTACAATTACGAAGTGACAGTGAATCTGTTTAATAATTTAAATATGTTTGCGAGAAAGTATGTGCCAGTTCCTGGTACCGTTTATTATTTATTCAATCATATCTGCGAGCGAATGTAAAAAAATGTAGGTGAAAGAAATGTCAAATAACCCATGAACTGTATGAAAGGTAGCCAAGGAGAGCCTATGTTACGTTGTATGACCTCAAGGGTACAACAAGGTCCTTATAACTTCTGTTTCGTTCTACAATCTTCCTCGTTTGCATAAGGAAACTTAACGCCCATTTATTTGCCTTCGATATATATTAATTAATATCTATTAATTGTTGCATATGTGAAGTTACTATCGACGAAACCTCATTCGAACCATTTAACTTGAAGCAAAAGTAATTATTTCACTATATGAACGAATAAGATAGACTACTGTGTGCTTCACACTCCGACCTCATTCGCCCCATAAAATAATTTAATGGAATGTTTTGCTGATAAACTAATAAATGGAAATAATTAAATATTATTTACGTAATAAAAAACTGCATATTATTTAGTTAAATGATTATTTATAAAACGGATATTTGATGAGCAATTCAATTACAAACAGTTGTCATAAAATATTTTTTTTAGTTTTAGCCAATAACTGGGTTATCTTTTATGTTACGGAAATAATTTTTTTAAACAGTTAATTTTGTCATTCAAAACGGAATTTTTTGTTTTTTGAAATTGTTTGTAAAGTTGGCGGTTTTCTAGATATTTACAATAAAAATTTTAAGCGACAACCATTTTGAAAATATATAAAAACACGTTTTGGGTTTTACATGGGTAAAAGATGTCACATCAAATATTTATCCAAAATTTGCACTCAATATGTTTCCTACATCCAAGATATTAAGGATTTTATAAAAAAAGAAAAATGTGTAGTACCACGTAAAAATATGTAAAAATGGTAGTAGGCTACCAAGATAAATTTGTTTTTGTTTTTAGCCAATAACTCTTTTATCTATTAAGTTACAGAAATCATTTTAAATAACCGTTATGTTTGTCGTTAAAAAAGATTTTTTTTTATTTCGTGAGATAATTTTGAAAAGTTCTACACTAAAACTATTAAACGGCCGCCATTTTTTAATATATGAAAAAAAATTTTGGGTTTTTGTACATAAGTAAAAGATGTCTTACCAAATATGTATCCAAAACTTTCGTACAATATGTTTCCTGCATCCAAAGATATTCAGTATTTTTTTTAACAAAAACAAAATGGTCGATAACTGGAAAACGAAAAATGTTCGAACCCACGTTTATATGAACTTAGTTCTTTATTTTCACTAGTAGAACAGGTACTGAAAGTTTCTCTGTTTCTTCCTGAATCACCCTGTATGTTTGCCATTTTGCTCGCGTATAGAACTCAGTGTTAGGGTTTTTGTAAGTAAACTTGAAAGTATGTAGCTGATAAATTATCCTATGTAAATATAAATTCTCCACATTTTAATATCTTAAGTGATAGCTTGCCTATCTCCAAGATTTATTACAACAGTTACGCATTTGGCTGCTTGAAAGCTTTTACTATTACAGCAACTACTATTTCGGTTACAATATTTTAATGCATTTGAAAATACACACTCTTATATTAATATTATTACCGTATACTGATTAATATTCACTGCGTATACAATTGATTGCACTTTTTATTAGCAATTAATCAGTATTCCGTGGATTAATTAACGAAAATAACAATACCTGTGTTTTATAAAAACGTTTAATTTTCTGAATATGAACTAAATCTACTGAAATTTATTATAATATATATATTTTTTCGAGTGTTTATAATTAAACGTAATAAGTACAAAATTTGAATACAGAAATATAACTTAAATATATACAAACATAATCAACTCCTATAAAAGCGAGTGTACGTACGAGCGTGAGTAACAATATAATAACAGCTGATTTCATCATTGGTAATACTAACCAAAACCTAGCATATTTACACTTTGGGGTTAGGTTTACAACTTCAATCGATAATATAATATCTTTTGAAGTTGTTTTGTTTTTATATGAGTTATAGACCTAATGTTGGCTGTAATACATTATTAGACTTACTTTGAGGTTATACAATGGATATGAGTACAACCTTTTATCATCAATATATTCATTTATACAAATTTAAAGAAGAGATATCCATTCATTTAGCTTCGGAAACATTCGTACATCTTAGTACAACATATTCGATTATTAATTTCTTCATTATAATAATAATAACTTCTATAAATCATTTGATAAATCAATATGAAATAAATATGAATTAAAAGGTAATAATTTATAATTATTAAGGATAATATATTTATTTTTATATTTTATATAATAGGCCTAATGTATATAAATTCAAAATTTTAACAAATAGACCCACAGTTTTATAAAATTATATATGTACATAATCCTTACATTTGTACACATTTAACGAGTTAAAAATCCCCTCAGCATAGTTAGGTAGGCCTATATAAAGTTTATTGTTTTAAATAGATTTTGTTTAAACGATGTATGTATTTCTGTTGTGTATCCAATCTATCTGCGTGTGATTTTACACGTAGGGCTTACTAGTGTATTTAGTAAAGTGTATTTACAGGGCTTACAATAAATAGAGTGAACAAATTAAGGAGGCTCCTATGCAAAACCTCTTTGAGGCTTTTGTCAATACCCATAAGATTCAATTTAGATATTTTGTATATTTAAATATTTACAACCAAATACTAGATGATATTGAAGCATAGTTTTTATCGTTCAAGAATTCAAAAAATGGTTCAATGTAAATTCTTAAAAGTTAAGCTTTGTTATCCCTAACACTATCCATTTTGGCAATTTGTTTCAGTAAAAAGTTTGGCATGAACAAGTTATAATTTACATTGTATGTAAACGAATTATTGTAAAAAAGTACATTTTGGTTTAGGGAACCCTACATTTTACAGTTCCTGAAATTGTATACAGTATTTCGTTAACTTTTTTAAACAACGACTTATCTTTCGTGAAATATTTTTAAAGTTTTAAGACTCTCATTACTTTGTTGTTTTGTTTTGTTTTTTTTTTTTGCAAAACTGCAAACAAATTCAGATTTTGCGCATTCATTTACAAATATTTAAATGTAGCAGTACAGTACTGTTGAACGATTTCAGTCAGGTTTCAAGATTTGATTGATTTATAACTAAACATTAAAATATAACACCATATATACACATATTACGAATCCAAATATTATAAATATATTTACCCCCTGCGTGCTCCGAACGCCAACCTCGTTTTAACCTTCTATACACATAATCATGTTATATTTTCTTTATAATAAAGGTGTAGGACTAACAATAACCCCAAAGCTAAGATGTTAAATAATGTTAAATGTTCAACATTAAAATTATTAAAATTGTTAAAATTATTTCGTACATTTTACAACAGCAGTTAAAATAAAGGTTAAAAGAACTAGCAAGGCTCAGGTCTACACTTTTATAAAAATTCTAATCAAAAAGTTATAAATACAAAAATTATTGCTTCAAAGTTTGAAATCAGCTGTTAATGGAAATATTGGAGGAAACAGCTGTTTTATCTGTTATTTTATTCAACTGGTTGCTATGGTAATACATGTAAATACATTTGTGGTTTATCAGTCTAGGCCTAACCTAAGATTTTTTTCCGACTAAATTTACAAATATTGAAATAAAAAATGTTTTTATCAAAATGTATTTATAGCCTATGTTACTCAGGGATAGTGTAGCTTTTTATTAGTAAAACTATTTTTTCAATCGGTTCAGTAGTTCCAGAGATTACCCCCTACATATAAACAAACAAACAAATTTTACCTCTTCATAATATTTGTATAGATATTTCAGACTTGATTTGTGAGTTTTTATAAAGTGTTAAGGATCAGTTCAATTCAGCGAGTATATCAAACCAAAAAGATAGTTTGATTCATGTAAGATAATCGAAGAACATGTTTTTAATGTAGAGCGTCCCGGAATGTATAAGGCACCATCAGGAGATAAGTCTCCCGGTATGTGGGACTTCAGGTTTACCCATTAATTAAACCCTGACCTCTTTATCCCAGGCTTAAACCCACGCCGGAACCACATTTCCCGCATTACTTCTACAAGGAGCCACTTTTCGCCATCTTAAGGCTCCGTCTCTCGTATGTTAGGCTGGGTTTATTGGTACATTAGTAATTCATCTTCCGACTTCTTTAGTCTGATCAATGTTTCAGTAAAGATTGACAATTTCGTCCACTGTTTCTTGCCCAGCAGCGTAACCTCGATGAGGGTTTATAGGTCCTAAATCCAACTCAAGTAACTGTCTCTGTGGAGCCCATATTTCATATTCGTAAAAGGTGTGTTTGACGTCTTCTATGGTGCAGTCACCATACACGCACTTAGGACTACTTATTTCACCCATCTTATGTAAGTATGATCTAATGTATCCGTGACCAGTGAGAAATTGAGTGAGATAAAAATTTACTTCTCCAAACCCACGACTGACCCAGGACTCTATCTTTTCTATTAGCCTAGCTGTTCTTCTCCCTCCTTGGTCGGTAATCCAGCGATCTTGCCACCAGCACTTAGTAATCTCTTTTGCTTCGACTGATGTCGGATTTTTACCCACCTCCGCATGATGTCGATAGATAAATTTGTTCTCTGCCAAAAGATCAATAGGGATTACTCCCGCAATCACCAAGATCGCAGGTAATCGAAGAAGATATAACATGGAAAATAATATTATAGTATTCCAAGAATATCTCAGAAAATATGACCACCGAAATTAATAGCAAAGTATCAAAAATTTAACTCTTACAGTATCCTTCCCCAAATGTGCAATTTAAGTTATAATCAGGAGTAGTTTAAACAGTGCACTGTAGTTCCTAGAAACCAATTTGTAAACGATACACTACTTTCAAGAACACTCTTTTAATTATATAGATCAACACAAATATATCTCTTGATTTACATCTATATATTAATTTGAAAAGATTTATTGTCATCCGAATGAGATCTTAAGTTTTACTGGACCGATAAAGGCCTACATGCAGTTGGTACCAAATTAAATGTAATTGTCTGCATATTTGCCCATTTGGCTTGGATTTCAGTTATTACCCTACTAAATTTTCTAAAAACGGAAATTAATATCTCTTATGGCAATTTAACATGAGATAAAATTGTAAGCCTATTCCAAGTGATATCTGGAGTTCTATTGGACCAATTGACATACGGTTTGTGTTAAATGAAAGGTAATTAACTCTATGTTTGCCTTAAAATTTTACTATTCCTTCGTTTAATATTTTTAAAATATTTTCTATTCATTAACGTTGTGTTTACTAATCAACTGAATATAATATCACAGAACAGCTGATTATAACAGTTCATGTTTCATTATCATCTGGAGTTCTATTGGACATATATATAATAGCGCAGATCAGCTGATTATAACAGCACATGTTTTATTATCATAACATTTGTTTATTTTGTAATTTACTTTATTGAAGTAGGTTATGTTTAATTTTGCTGTTGCTTAATTATGTTTTTCTGTTTTTAGTTATGGAGGTGAAACGTATAATTGGTGATGGAAATTGTCTTTTTAGATGTGTTTCTTACTTTTTATATGGGACTCAATCGTTCAAATTAAAAGAAATTTACTTAATTAAATCAATCTATTAAATCAGGTAACTAGGCCTACTCCTAACTGGTCAGCTAGTATACATTTAAAACAATAAACCTTATATGGACTTCCTTTATGAAGGGGATATTCTAACCTAACTATACTTCGTATGTATGTCATATTTACACATGGTTGTTTACTGTTGGGTTTCTAGCTGACTCAGACGGTGTCTAGCCTTGTTGTGGGAAACATCGTTACTCAAATATTCAGAGATCGTAACTATTTTTACGATACAAAAACAACCAAACATATTCACCATGTATACATATATGTATATTATTATTTAATGATTTTGTAGATGTAGCATAGTCGAAATTTTGCTTTTAATCAAACGCTGAAAGATAATTATCTTTAAACTTGAATAATAAATTGGATTTTATAAATTTACTAGCTGACCGTACGGCGTTGCTCGTGGTGGATGGTATTTTCAGTATTTTTAACGTAATTGTATTCTTTTTAAGTGTTCAGTCAGTCAGTGGTATTTGGCTTTTATATATATAGATCTTAAATAATAAAAACACTGTTGTCATAATAATAAAAGATCTGAAATTTTGATCCCCCCAAACCCCTCCTAAAATTTCCAATTTTATAAAAACTTTTTTTAGTGAACACTTATGGCCCTAGAGGAAGCTACATACCAAACTTCATTCCAATCTGTTCGATAATTTTGGAGAAATCGTGATTTAGTAATTTTTACCCTCCCAAACCCCCCTAAAATTTCCAATTTTTTAAAAAACCTTTTTTAGTGAACACTTATGGCCCTAGAGGAAGCTACAAACCAAATTTCATTCCAATCCGTTCGGTAGTTTTGAAGAAATCGTGATTAATAACTTTGATCCCGCCAAACCCCCCCTAAAATTTCGAATTTTTTCAAACCCTTTCTTAGTAAGCACCTATGGCCCTAGAGGAAGCTACATACCAAATTTCATTCCAATCCGTTCGGTAGTTTTGAAGAAATCGTTTTTTAATAATTTTGATCCTCCCCCCTAAAATTTCGAATTTTCTCAAACCCTTTCTTAGTGAGCACCTATGGCCCTAGAGGAAGCTACATACCAAATTTCATTTCAATCCGTTCGGTAGTTTTTGAGGAATCGTGATGAGTGAGTCAGTGAGTGAGTGAGTGAGTGGTATTTCGATTTTATATATATAGATTACTGGATGACCAATAAAATCTGACGCTTTTTAAACAGCTGTATCCCAGTTGTTATTTGGTTTAGACTGTTGATTGTTGCAACAATTAAGAAAACAGCTGATGCCATTTCATTAAACTTGGAGCAGTTTAAAGTTCAACATCGTGCTTTAGTTATAGATTTGTTTTATAATGCGTATGTTACTGCTACATAACGGTTATTTGGTAACAATTTCCACGTTCCTCGTCATGGTGCTGTTCCTTGTAAGAATAATATTAAAAGGTGGATAAACAATTTCAGAAATAGTGGATTTGTAAAATGAAACGAACTGGTAGACGGAGATCTGTTCGTATTCCAGACAATGTGCGTGTATCTGTTCTGCAAAGCCCAAATCGATTAGTAATGAAACAATCTGCCGCATTAGGAGTTTTACAGGCAAGTTGACAACGAACTTTATTTACATCTTGATTTTGTATAAAAGATTATCGCAACTCATTATGCAACGTTTAATGTCTGATGAAGTTCATTTAAGCAATATGGTAACGTAAACAGAGAATCCTAAGTTAATCCATCAACGAACCCTGCAGTAAAGAATTTACTATATGGTGTGGTGTTGCAAGTTTTGGAGTTATCAGGCCTTATTTATTTGAAAATGAAAACGACGAAAGGGTTAATGTGAATAAAGAAGGCTACGTTGGAATGATAAAGAACTTTTTTTTAGTTCCACAATTGCATCAGTTTGAAATAGAAATGAATTCGTTATGGTAACAGTAAGATGGAGTGGCTGCGCACACGGCACAGGTATCAATTACCATTTTACAAGAACTAGGCCAGTCGGTAAAGGTCAATTTAGACCAAAAGTACCAGTAATTTGCAATACGGCTAAATTTTTTTTTTTATAAGTACATTAAAGTATGTAGATTAACATAAAAAAGAGTTTACCAGTCTATCGATTTCCCAAAGTCGAAAAAAAATCGATTATCATTTTTTTCGATTATCCTTAATATTTCGAGCTGGGATGAGGATAGAGGAAAATAAATATATCACCGTGTAGGGAAGGTATTTTTCAACAAAAAAGGTCATATGTATTTATTTCGTCCGATCAATGGTTTGTCTGGAAAAAATTCGATAATGCAGGTATGTATTTTGCAGCAGGGGAAATCACTAAAAGGGGACATCTTATTCATATATGAAGCGATGGCTCATTCTAAATCGGCCGAATTTTAATATATCGAATTGAAACTTGACATAGGAGTTAAAATATATATTTTAAACATTTATGCTGAGTCTCAGCTTGTTATCTTGAAAATTACCCGATCTAGAGCCACTTGACTTATTAATGGGGGGTCTCGATTTTAGGAGTACCGGACCCACCAATTCATTTTAAACAGCTCCAGTTTAGAAAATTCTCAAAATATCAACCTGAAAGTTTTTTTACAAGTTAAATATATATATTCAAACAAGTTCAAGGAGTATAAACCTTTTTCATTATTTACTTTTAAAAGCACAAGTAAATTAAAAAAGTATAATTTTAGACCTTTTTAGATTTTTCATCAAAACGCTTGAGTTGATCAGCTGCAGATTAGTCATTTTTTTAAATATAGTTTTTAAAATAAGTATAGCAAAAAACAATTGTATTTTTAACTTCTGTACCAATTTTTAAATCGATATGTTCAAAAATGTCGAAAATGGAGTCGTTGAATCCAAAAGTGTTATAGTTAAGACGAGATAGGTAAAACAGAAGACTATTTTCAAGCGCCTCGTTTTTAAAAATAACAAGAAAAAAATCGTTCATACTTACTAAGAAGATTTATACTGGTGTACTCAACTTGTAAAACAAATTTGGTGTTGATATTCCAAAAATTGACGAAACTGGAATAGATTGAAATTAGTTCGTGGGTCCGGTACTCCTAAAATCTATAATCGAAATCGACTCCTAGATCGGGTCATTTTCAAGATAACAAGCTGAGACTCAGCATAAATGTTTAAAATATATATTTTCACTCCTATGTCAAGTTTCAATTCGATATATTAAAATTTGGCCAATTTAGAATGAGCCAACGCTTCATATATGAATAAGATGTCCCCCTTTTAGTGATTTCCCCTGCTGCAAAATACATACCTGCATTATCGATTTTTTTCCAGACAAACCATTGCTCGGACGAAATAAATACATATGAACTTTTTTGTTGAAAAATACCTCATCTATACGGTGGTATTTTTTATTTTCCTCTATCTTCATCCCAGCTCAAAATATTAAGGATAATCGGAAAAAAATGATAATAGATTTTTTTTCGACTTTGGGAAATCGATAGACTGGTAAACATTTTTTATGTTAATCTACATACTTTACTGTACTTATAAAAAAAAATTCAGCCGTATTGCAAATTACTGGTAGTTGTAACCTATACCGACTGGGCTAAACTGTACCCGGGGCTTCTCATTTCACGTATTTATGATTTCCCATGGACTGCCAGGTCTCATGATCTAACTGATTGTGATTGTTGGTTATAGTGCTTAATAGGAAAGTTTTTTGTTACAACACTTCACACAGTTGCCGATTTAAAGAAATGAAGTTGCTGCAATACTAATGTAATGGTACGGGTAAATTTTCAGAAAATATTAGAAACATGAGTAGATTGATGTTGGTGGAGATCACCTAGGTGATGTTACATTCCATAAATGATACTTATATAAGTAGATGTTCAATGAGTACTGTGGTGAATTGAAACAATTAGAAACACTGAAGCCCCAACGACAAGTTCCGTGAATAGAACTACACAAATAAACTGAAACAAATTTATTAATTAGGGATATAGAATAACTGTATTAATAAATTTGTTTGCAGTTTATTTGTGTAGTTTTATTCACCGAACTTGTAGTTGTGGCTTCAGTGTTTCTAATTGATTAACTATGTAAGTAGTTTGACTATTTCTATAAGGCTATTTTATTTTAAAAACCGTCACAATTATTGGACCACCTTTTATTTGTAACTTACTAAAAAGTTGTGATTAATAATAATAATAATAATAATAATAATAACATATGCTTTATTGATTTATTTTACAGGATTATAACGTTTCTTTTCTAACATATAGTTTAGCATGGCTTCAGCCGTCTGCTAGGTTGATATCAATACACACATAAATACAAGTTTGATTAGAAATGAGTACAGATATTAAATTCCCAATAACAATAAAGCTCAGCGATCGCAACCTAAAAGTATTATCAAAAGTTAAATTATTTTATCAATGCCCATCTATAATGCCATGCTTGTTCAAGATATTTACATAATACTAACCAATCCTTACCTTTCATAAAGTCCTTGAACTCTGACATCGATAATCTTTCTTTACCCAGATACGATTTTCTATGTTGCACCAATATCGGGCATTCTGCCACAAAATGGTACTAAAAGTTGTGATTATAATTTAATGTAAAATCATATCGATAGTGACAAATTATCTTTCAACTCGTCAAATTACTCAAATATTTAATGGGTAATAAATGAGAACAATCACCTTAACAGACGTATAGAACGCAGTTGCCATTTTGTAATTATATGATGAGGAAATTTATGCAATTTAAAGAAATATTTACATATATAGATACCTTGATTAAGTTCAAGGATATTAAGTTCCAAAATACAAAATGATTTTAACAAGTTATTTTAATGGTTTATGTCTACTTATAAAAATTAATGTTTCTTAATAGACTCTAAAACTATTCGACCGATTTTACTAAAACTTTCACATATTGTTCGTATTAATCTCAGGAATGTTTAGACTGCTCAACAAAAGCCGATAATTTGAGTTAATTAACATATCCAAAACATTAAAATGGATTGTCCGTAAAAACTAAATATATTTCTTATAAGGATAAACTAATGTGACATTTCGATATCGGTTAAATCTTGTATTTCACACTAACTGAACCAAGTCCGCGCGTCCATACGTCTTTCTGTATTATGCCATTACTTAGCCGTACAATATAGAACAAGGTATTGTCAAGATCGTTCGATACTTTCCAGCGAAGGTCAGGAACACGGTGGCTTTTGTCTAGAAGTCATAAAGGCGGTTTACAAAGGTTGGGTTCTGAATTTAATATAAACTTTAAATTGCAACCAACAACCAAGGAGTACGGAGTAAGAAATATGTAAAAGAGTACTTATAGTCTTCAAATTGATTATTTAAGTCAGGACTTATAGAAATTACAGGATGTTTTTGAATTAGATCGGGCGATTCGGGAAGAAACGGAAAAGCTTTCAGGACGCGTTCTACTGGTGAAAATAAAGGAAAAAGTTGATATAAACGTAGGTTCGGAAATGCTTCGATTTCCAACTATCCACCATCTGGTTTTTTTTGTTTTTTTTTACAAAATACCTAATATTTTAGAAGTAGGAAATATATTAGGCGCAAATTTTGGATGCATATTTGGTATGACACGTACAAAAAACTAAAACTTTTTTCACATGTTTTCAAATTAGCGACCGTTTAAAATGTGTAATGTAAAATATATCGAAAACACTAACTTTAAAAAAATCCTTTTTTAATGACAAATCTAAAATAAACGGTACCAGGAACTGGCACATACTTTCTCACAAACACATTTAAATTATTAAACAGATTCACTGTGACTTGTAGGCTGGGGAAGGAGAGGTGATTTTTTATTAAATAATATTATTATTATCTAGAGAGAAAACTATTCGATCAATTAGGCCTGTATAGATGCACGAAAAAAGGTTTTGAAAATTTTTGAAAAACAACCCCCTTTATGGCCAAAAAACCCCAAAAATCTGTTATTATTATTATTATTATTAGCTAAACGAGAATTTTTAGGAAGATGCTGTATTTTGCATGTGATAGGGTACATTAAAGGCTACAAATAAGCCAAATTTTATCAAAATCGTTAGAGCCGTTTTTTTATAAAAAAATAATAACTGATTTTTTGGGGGGGGGTTTTTGCCAAAAAGGGGGTTGTTTTTCAAAATTTTTAAAACCCGTTTTTCGTGCATCTATACAGGCCTACTTGACATGTCTGGTGCAAATTTGTTTGAAATCGATCGAATAGTTTTCGCTCTAGCTTTGTATACATACAGATAGACAGACAGACATTTTGTACAAACCACTTTTTTGGACTCAGGGGGTCCCAAAACGGATATTTCCACAAAAATCTCAACATCGATTTTTTTTTGCGATCACTATACTTTCTCTACAGTATAGTATAGTGAGAAAGTAAAAGTGATTTTATTATTTCTGTAATTTAAAAGATAACGAGTTATTAGCTAAAACCCACAAAAAAATTATACTATGCACAACTACCAAGTTACACAATTGTTTTTGTTTTTAGCCAATATCTCGGTTATCATTTCTCTCTTCTAACAATTCTTTCCATTCGTCTGACGAGGATAACATAAAAATAACCGGTATGTTTGCAATTAAAAAAGGAAATCATTCTTTCTTGAAGTGTGTTATTAAGCTAGCGGTTTTCGATAAACGGCCGCTATTTTGAAAGAAGGCCTATATGGAAAAAACCCTTTTGGTATGTGGGTAAAAGATGTCGTACAAACTTTGTATCCTAAATTTGCGTTCGATGTATTTCCTAAAAGAGGTTGACTATTTTTTAAAGAAAAAATGGTGGATAACTGGAAAATCATGTTCGAACCATGTTTATATGGACTTTTTTCTAATAGAACACTTTCAAGAAGTTTCTCCGTTCTTTCTGAATCGCCGTGGAAAATAGTTGTAATATTTGAATTCTGAATGGTTATGTTTTAATATTTGTTTAACCACCAAACAACAATGTTTTTCGTATTTCCATAAGTATATTTCGTCTTGCATTCAAATATTATCTACAATTAAATTAAAAATGATTAATTAATGTAATATACTCAATAATTATTAAAATCTACATAAATGTAAATTTTACTAAGTACTGCATTAAGTGTCTTAAACGGCAATTATCAATCTATGAAGAACTTAATACGAGTATGTAATTTAATATTTTGTCTAATTATGTATGTTATATACACAGTGAGATTTAATACAGCTTAATAACTGTAATAATCAAGTTTATCTTGATTCCAGTTTTTCAAGGAAAAAACTTTATTAACAAATAAATTGTAAAGCAGAATTTTTTCCCTTATCATTTCAATACTTAGTTTAGTAAATTCATTGATTACCGTTTTATAAAATACTAGGGAAACCCCTGCGTGCTCCGCACGCCAACCCCGTTGGAACATTTTATACACATAATCAAGTTATGTTTTTTTTTTTTTTATATTATAAAGGTGTGGGATTAATAATAACCCCAAAGCTAAGATGGTAAATAATGTTAAATGTCCAAATCAAATTATTTCCTATATTTTATAAGAGCAGTTATAATAAAGGTTAAAAGAACCTGTAAGGCTCAGGTCTACACTTTAATAAAAATCTAACCAAAATGTTAGAAATACAAATAATTGCTTCAAAGTTTCAAATCAAGTGTTAATGGAAATATTAGAGCAAACAGCTGCTTTACATGTTATGTTATTGTATCCGTTGCTATGGTAATGAATGTAAATACATTGAAGAAATACGTGTTGGTTCATCAGTCTATGCCTCACCTAAGAATTTTTCCCGACTATATTTATAAATATTGAAATAAAAAATGTTTCATCCCCCTGTGCTACTCGGGGATAGTGAAGCTTTTTATTAGTAAAACTATTTTGTCAATCGGTTCAGTAGTTTCAGAGATTATCCTCTACATACAAACAAACAAATTAATGTTACCTCTTTATAATATTAGTATATATTAAAGCAGGAGGATCCTCCCTTACTTCAACAATCGATCTATTCAATTACAGTGAGTTGTTGAGTTGAACACTATTCAAACAGATATTTAGCTCTGGATTATTTCTCGATTCTATGTACAATCTTCTTTGTGATCATGATGTTATTCCAAAACATATGTTCTAGTTCAAAGAACTACTTATACTTGAAATCAATAGTGTTGAGCACAACTTGCTTGTAAGATTACTACCTGACTCTTACACGCAAGGGGATAATGTGTGTCTGGTAAGAAGGGTAATGCACTAAGTTTGTTTGCAAGTGGCTATGTCTCGAACAGTTTGTTTCTATAAGGCACTGCATCTGATATTTTTTAAGTGAAAACTTCTATAGGCGCACTGTGTCCAAAACATTTTCCGTCACGCTCTACTATATATGTAGTAAACAAGTGTATATAGCAGAGTATGTAGTTAACATGGTAATACCTCTGAAATGGACATTATGATTCCTCATTTCGTAAGTTGTTTTAAAATAGTGTACTTCGTAATACCTCTGAAATGGACATTGTGCTTCCTCATTTCGTAAGTTGTGTTACAATAGTTTACTTGATAGTGTTAAAATAATAAAACCCTATACTCCAGTACGAGCAATGTCTGTTTGTACGTACGAGCAATCTCGAGATTCAGCGGAAGGATTTTGCTGAAAGTTTGGGATTAGAGGCTTTCGGATCTAAAAAATCGATTGGTGAAAACCACTACCTCAGGAAAACTCGTATTTTTCTAAACAACTCATTTGAAATGTTTTAACATTGGGCTTATGGAGTTTAAAATCATTGCATATGTTTATTGACTATAACAATAACAGTAATCAGCTGTTTCCTATAATATTTCCATTATCAGCTGATTTCAACACCAAACGTAACTAAAACATTATTTTTGTGCTGTTATTGACCGTTCTAAAACCCTTTTCACCAGTTTCTGCATTCATTATATTTCTATGAAGGTAATATAAATTATCCAATAATTATAATTATTATTTGTTATTTCTAAAATACATAAACAAATTCAGTATGTGATTCGTATTTGCATACATTTTCCTAAACAAAATTACTGAGCGATTCTCGGTCGCCCAGGTACTTTCAGATTAAACCAATATGCATTAAACGATTTATATTCATTACAGTTTTCATTTCTGGCGACGGCTTTCTTTAATTTCTACAATGTGTACAATAAAAAGAACCTGTGCGTATCCATACAAATGAAAATGTTAGTTTACCTGTACTAGTCAGAAGATGGCCATCGAAAGATAAATCTAATTAGATAAATGGAGTTACCAATCAATGACCTACTGACTAGTCTACCTGACCAGACTGCCTTGGTTGAACCTTGCCTCCTCTAACTTTCATATTGTTGTACAAAACATTAATAATTCCGATTTGGCACATTTCCGGGCACGACTATTTATCGCGTATTAATAGCCTATTGAATATGGCCTAGATTTTACATAATAAACTCGTTATTTTGCATATGAATATGACTTTGGTTATAAACATGTCCTCCGCGTACAACGTTCTGCGTCAGTGTCGCCAAGTAAAACAGTAAAGGTTACGCCATTGGTACTTTAACTATAAATAACAGGTGTTGCAGCTGGATTCAGTGATTGCAGTATTGTTGATAATGAACGAATATACTTACAAAACTTATACTTATAACGTTGTAATTTTCATTGGACGTTGTTTACTTTCAAAACGGTATTATTATTTATACTATGTCGTTTTGAAACTTACCGGGAGGTACACTACTTGGTTCAAACAACTTTGGAGGCTTCATATCTCGGGGCTGAAGCGTAAAAAATAAAAAATCCAGGTGAACTTAAGACCAGACGGCAGAAGTGTAAACTTCTATGGCGATATTCTGATTTACACTTCAAAAGTTTAGAAAATATTGAATTAAAACACAATTTATGAAATGAGGAAGCACAATGTCCATTTCAAAGGTATATTAAACATCTATTTTAAAACATCTTACGAAATGAGGAATCACAATTTCCTTTTTAGAGGTACTACCAAGTAAATTATTTTAAAACATCTTACGAAATTACGAATCACAATGTCCATTTCAGAGGTACTACCAAGTAAACTATTTTAA
>JAGFPH010002039.1:79578-96566 GCA_018207615.1 Philaenus spumarius
TCTCCGCAAATATTTAAGACTCTATCTTACCTCCACAATTATTTAAGCCTCCGTCACCTCTCCGCAAATATTTAAGACTCTATCTTATCCTCACAATTATTTAAGGCTCCGTCACCTCTCCGCAAATATTTAAGACTATATCTTATCTCCACAATTATTTAAGGCTCCGTCACCTCTCCGCAAATATCTAAGACTCCATCTTATCTCCACAATTATTTAAAGCTCCGTCACCTCTCCGCAAATATTTAAGACTCTATCTTATCTCCACAATTATTTAAAGCTCCGTCACCTCTCCGCAAATATTTAAGACTCTATCTTATCTCCACAATTATTTAAGGCTCCGTCACCTCTCCGCAAATATTCAAGGCTCTATCTTATCTCCATAATTATTTAAGGCTCCGTCACCTCTCCGCAAATATTTAAGGCTTTATCTTATCTCTACAATTATTTAAGGCTCCGTCTTATCTCTACAAGTATTATCTCCGTTACAACATTAATACATTGATTTAAAAAAATACTTCTTAATAACCCAAAAATAGTTAACTATATATGAAGCTTAAAATATTTCACTTCTGACGGCAGTCCCACGATTGCCTGTTATTTGTATTTCTTCGTACTAGAATGCAAATTGTTTGATGGTTTTATCTGAAAAAATATGTTTACGAGATTATTCTACATATTTAATTTTTGTACACGGCCTTGTAGCCCGTCTGGTTCTCCCAAAATAGACTAAAACGTAAACTACCATAAAAGTACCCTTGTATGTTTTACCTGTTGTTTGTCCGCTGTGAGTGAAGAGAACCAGCCCATAATCCGAAGCCACAAGGTGAAGGGCTGGAGGCTAGAACCCTTGTAAGAATACATTGGTCGGTTGAAACTCTAAAGCACATAAACTCAATTTTTGAAATTCACTCAACTCACGTCAGTGGTCCAGCTGGGTGATCGAATTATTGAACTAGATTTTGAACTGAGTCCCTTAACGTCAGTATTTTTTATATGAGGTATCAAATGCACGTAAGACAGAACTATTAACATTTCTGTAATGGCTTTTATTTTCAGCTTAATCAGGCCATGTTTCGTTTCCAAAAATAATAATGAATAGGAATTGTTTAGTAAATTTAAGGTTTATTCAATTTTAATGAATGGGATTTGGTCTCAGTTTTGGGAAATATATCGAATGGTTTTTAAATCAGTTTCGTCGAGTAGGCCCCTAACTTTTTGTTTGTAAACTCTTATTAGCGAATGTCCACAGGAATGTTGAGCTATTACAGTGACTGTTATGGTGAGACCAGAGTTGGAAATGGTCAATGAGCACCGATCATGGTCTCCAGAACACGTTTTGGGGTGTCAATAAAAATGTTATATAATATGTGAGTGTTCGCACTGCGCACTCTAACGGCCGCATTTTACGTTCAATTTGGTCCAAATTTGATACACAGGTTGGTTTTATAAGACGCTCGGACGAGTTCGTTAGTCAAAATATCCAACAACCGGAATCACGTTTCCGACCGGACGTTAAAGTTTTTTGTTTTTTATCTAATAAGTATATACAGGGTGGTTATAAAGTCACTTCCCCCCTCTTTAACTTTTGTGTTTGTTAAAACAAATAAATACCCTTTGGGTAACGATACTAACTTAACTCAAAGTATCTTTTAAAGCAATCGGAAATTTTGAGTGGCCCCTAAAAATGGGGGATTGTGGGGGCAACTCAAAATGTTTAAATGGGAAGTACTAGGGTCATGTGATACCCATAGGTCAAGCATGTGGTGTTTAGGTCAAGCACTTTGGAATAAACATTTTTTGTCTCTTGAAATTTTTCCTAAAAATTCTTCCTTTTCGAGATATTAGCAACTTTATGTCGATTTATTCCTACACGTTTAGGGCCGCCATTTTGTTTTGGGTGGTCCGATTTTTATTTTTTCTTTATGTCATTTTCCTAGTCTTAAATAGATCTTTAAAATGAGATATCACATGGCCATACTTCCCATTTAAAAATGTTGAATTGCCCCCAAAATCCCCTAGTTTTAGGGGATACTCAAAATTTCCGATTGCTTCAAAAGATACTTTGAGTTAAGTTAGTATCGTTCCCCACAGGATATTTGTTTGTTTTGACAAACCCAAAAGTTAAAGGGGGGGGGGGAGTGACTTTATAACCACCCTGTATATTAGATTATTCTGCACATTTGGTTTTTTACACTACCTTATAGCCCGCCTGGTTTCCTCAAAAGTGATCAAAACGTAAAGTACCATAAAAGTACCTGGTTCAAATTCACGTGGCAGCAGCTTCTGGCCGGTACAAAAACTCGCTAAAAAGGTTTTAAGTTCAAATTTGTTCAGCCGCGTGGTCGAATTATTTATTTAAATAGAGTATTAAATACACATCGCTGGACAATATTTATCTTCAGTTGTGTTTACATACAGGTACTATGAACAAAAACGTTTTATTATGATTATACTATACGTATATCTCAATGAAGTTGTGTTTTTATGTAAATGTTGTATTGTTTCTTTTGAAGCTGTAATTTCGTTAGCTGAATTGCCCTAGGTCGAAAGGTATTGTGAAGACAGGAACTATGCGCAAGCCTTATCACCACTTTCACACTCACGACACTTTGAAGCTCTTACACCCGTAGCTTCTCACACCCGTCCTGAACACCCAACTTTACACTTCTCTTTGTCTAAGATGAATTCACGACTACAACCCGCGAGTACATGCACACACGTAGAAGCGGTCGTATACATAGTTTGAAGTAAATAATACCGGATCTAATCGAATCGTAGCGACATACACGCAGGTATTCGTTCGGGACGATCTTTATTAGAAATACATACAATTTAAAACTAAAGTAAATGGTAGGAAACAAGCGAATAATGCGGAAACTTTCAACGAGGAAGGAGACCCGTGCTGTACTGGATTTGACAGCTTTCCAACAAAGTTAGGCGTTTAAAGTTATTCGAATAAATTTAATCAATATCGAATAGCCTGTCAAAGTTTAGTATAATGGACGTTTAAATTGTGTCATCAATAAATTCCAGCAACTGCAATGGTTTGCATTTACTCCAGTAATGAGTATTTTTTTAAATTAGTAAGGTTATGGTATCGTATGTAGGCTACTAAAATGTAATAACAAATGAAAATGTATCAAATAAATAGGTTGAACTTGTATGAAAAAAATATAAATTAACTAGCTGAATACCCGTGCGGGGATTTTTTAAATTTTTTTTATTTTATGAAAGTGAATTATTATGGTCGGCCTAGTGGGCCTACTTTATTTGTCATCCAGTAAATATAAACTATTTGAGCGAACGACAAAGTAAGCTCAATGGTTTTTATTTGGGCACCATCCCGCCGGATGATAAGTCATTCTTTCTACCCTATTACACGAGGCAGGAAATACCTGTTAAAGTAGAAACTGGAGGAAAAATACTACAATTTAACGTTTCTTTACGTTTTGTAAACATTTTAGAGGTGAATGCATCGTGATACAAGTATGTAAGTTTTTTAAAAAAGCCACAGGTGCGAGTATCCGATAATACGCCGAGAACAAAATAAAACTCAAGTTTCCGGTATTATGTTAAATTGTCTATCGCCAGATGTTTTATGAAAAAGGAATTAAAAACTTTCCGCGTCGGTTTAGGAATATTTATATCTTTGGTCCTTCTAAACTTTCTCAGTAAACTGTAGCTACTTTTAAAACGTGTTTGTTTGTCATGCAAAGACAATATAAACTGATTTATATCACGATTGATAATACCGTCAATTTCAATAGTCCTACGATGAATTGTTATTAGCTATCGTTTAGGAACAATTAAATATTGTGTTTTTAGGAAAATGTATTTTACTCGTCGCGTT
Source organism: Philaenus spumarius (assembly GCA_018207615.1). NCBI lineage: Eukaryota > Metazoa > Arthropoda > Insecta > Hemiptera > Aphrophoridae > Philaenus > Philaenus spumarius. The sequence continues at coordinate 83,432 of JAGFPH010002039.1, forward strand.
GGTGTAATGAAAAACACGTTCGTGATAACTATTCTTTCAGTAGATAACGTTATTTTATTGCAAAAATAAGTATTTACTGTTTCACTATTAAAGTAACTGTCAAGCCGATCAGGTAGAACCCAGACAGGTAAATAAATCGTACGAACAGGGTTCTAATTTGTTGGAATCAAAAGGAATGTTATTCCTCTATATACGATTTGATGGCACTTTTTATTTAGATTGCAAGTCCTAGTTTTTGCAAAAAATTCAAGACATTTTGTTTTAACTTTAACCAAACTTAATCTAATTCGTTCATTTTTAATTTCTATGCATAAATTACCTAAATTTAAACATCTACTTATATAAAGCTAGACGGTAACACTGATTCATTGACATTAATTATTAGGCACTTCCCGTAATCGGACCCCCCTCAACCTTATACTTGAATTAAAGCTCTCGACGAGAAACTTTTGGGAAAATTGCCAGAAGTTAACATTTTTTAATTTTGCAAACAACTTTTGGGCGGGAAAGATTTTTTAGATTTTTTAAATTTTTGCATTTTTTCACTTTGAGCGCGTTTTGTAAGAAAACGGTAAGAGATAGCAAAAATTGTTAAATACAAAAGTTGTAGAAAATTTAATTTCAGACTAACGATTTTTCATCAGATTTAAGATCCAATCATCCATTTAGCCACTATTCATCCGAGAAGGAAAGCTCCGCCCAACGTTTTTAAATGCTAGCCGGTTTCACTGATTTACTGACATTAATTATTAGGCACTTCCCGTAATCGTACCCCCCTCGACCTCATACTTGAATTAAAGCTCCCGACGAGAAACTTTTGGGAAAATTGCCAGAATTTCACATTTTTTTATTTTGGAAGCACTTCTTGGTTGGGAAAAATTTTTTAAATTTCTTCAATTTCTCACTTTGAGCGCATTTAATAAGAAAGGGGTAAGAGATATCAAAAAATGTTAAATACAAAAGTTGTAGAAGATTTAATTTCAAAGAAGAAATTTTCCGTCAGATTCAAGATCCAATCATTCATTTAGCCACTATTCATCCGAGAAGGGAGGCTCTACCCAAAGTCCTTAAAGCTAGACGATTTCACCGATTCACTGACATTAATTATTAGGCACTTCCAGTAATCGTACCCCCCTCGACCTAATACTTGAATTAAAGCTCTCGACGAGAAACTTTTGGGAAAATTGCCAGAATTTCACATGTTTTAATTTTGGAAGCACCTCTTGGGTGGGAAAGATTTTTTAAATTTCTTCAATTTCTCACTTTGAGCGCATTTAGTAAGAAAATGGTAAGAGATAGCAAAAAATGTTAAATACAAAAGTTGTAGAAAATTAAATTTCAAAGAAGAGATTTTCCGTCAGATTCAAGATCCAATAATCCCTTTAGCCGCTATTAACCTAAGAAGGAGCTCCGCCAAACAATCCTTCAAATTTCCCATGTTAATCTTATGGAGATAATGTTTAATGAGTTTGAGTCAGCTGCCAAATAAAACAGCTGATTTTTGCTCGGTCACCTATGTACAAACGAGCCAAAGATTAACAAGATTCTTTAGCGAATTTTCCAACTGCGAGCGAAGCGAAGCAGCCATCTGAGGCCGAAGGCCGAGGCGGGGTTGGGACGCGAAGCGTCCAAGGGCAGAGCCCCTAGTATTATTATACAAACAGAGTAAAAATGAAAGCAGTCATGGAACTGCCAACAGAAGTGAAAACTTTCATGAATACAAATCGATGGTTATATTGGTTTAATACAAAATTGTGTCATTATTTTTATCTTGTCCGATTTAAATTGGAAATCTGAAAACTAAACAAATCATAAATATGATTGTCTATTTTAAAATTTTTTATTTTTGTTTTTTTTTTTTTTGTTTTTAGATTTCAATTTTAAACGGCACAAGATACAAATAATGATAAAGTTTGGATTAAACCAATACGACCAACGATTTATATTCATGACAGTTTTCACTTTTGCACTGAACCAACACAGGTTTCGTGAAAATCTTCGAGAAGTGCTTGCTTTATTATAATACGTTATATACCTGTTGTTCAATATTAAAATTAAAAGCTGATTTGTATTAAAAGTTTAACAATAACTAATGGACCGGGCAATGCTTCGCTATTGCTTGATTTACCTAACCTAAAATTATATTCAGTTTTTGATCCAAATCAGTTGTTGATCAAAATCAGCTGTTGATCAAAATCAGCTGTTTTAAGCTTTTCATACGAACAGCTGTTTTTGTGCCCCTGATAAAATCAAAAGAAATCTTTCTTCTTCTTCCTTAAGATTGACCTTCCATAAGATTAACATGGCAACTTTGAGGGCCACTGGGGCGAAGCCCTTAACATACTTGAGCTCATTTTAAGGGAAGCACAACTTCAGAGTGAGCTCTGTAAAATGACACCAAAAACATCAAAATCGGTTAAAAACTCTAGGAGGAGTTCTACTCACAAAATAACCCCTAGCAAATTAATTATGTATAGATTGAAGGTTAGGCCTTTACTGGACCAACACATGTTTCTTTAATGCATTTACAATAATTAACAAATTATCAAATTTATAGGCCTACAGTTAAAATAAATTATAAAGCATTATGTCCATTTTAGAGCTCCATGTACACGAATTTAACACAACTTACAAAATTATTAAGTGCAATGTCCGTTTCATCGGTTGCGTGACGTGATTAAATCCATTCAGCAGTTGAGTTTAAGCCTTTTAATTTACCACTGCCTATTTATTTGGTCGATTTCTTCTACTTTTACGATCAGCTGTTTGTTACATTAAACTTCTGGTTTATATTAGCACGTGTGTAAAACCATGAAGAAGAAGAAGAAGAAATCGTTGACGAAATAAAAAACGCAAAGCGTTTTACTTCGTATATTTTGCCTCATCCAAAATGTGATCGGTGGTGCGTCTAAAGAAGTGTTTCTGACAGTACAAATAAGCACTACACGTACAGTCTCTCATGAGATAATAGATGGATAAGACTAACAAGTTACTAGCTGTATTATTTTTGTAGTAAAACAATCCTCAGTCCATGAGTAAAAGGCTGACAATATTATTCAGGGTTGACAATTATTATGCATTAATTTATAATTAAATTTTATATATAACTATTATCGTGCAGATAATGGTGGCATTAACAATGATTTGTAATAATTTTTTAAAAATGTATTATAATATTCTTCACCTTACTGACAGCTTTTAAATTATAATATAATTTATTTACTCATGTCTGCTCCTCAAATTATTGTTGTGTATACTGCGTCCGTTCCGGTTTTTTATTCAGCCATGGTCACTTGCGTCTTTTCGGTAACATTACATTTTGTCACATATTTAAGAACACATTTAAACAGGTAAGCGCACTTTCAACCGCAACCGGCTACACAATCGCGTGAGATGACAAAGGCCTTCTAAAAGTTTGTCGCTTGCTTAACGATAAATAAATAGTTGTTAACCGAAATAAGTGTTTGTAAAAGTGTCAGTGTTTCTTAACTATTTAACTATTGTAAGGGTTGGGGTTATTAACTCACCCCAACAACTTAACAATAAAATAAAATAAAGAAGAAATAAAACAAATAAATAAATGCAATAAGAATATTTAAAACAAAAGTAATTTTACAGAACATAGCTTGGGACGTAAAAATAAAACTGCAAACGTAAACGCAAACTAAGCATTATAGCACGCGTCTAATCGACCGAGGGCAACGAACTATACTTTCCAGGTGGAACCATAATAAAATCAACCTAAAGAAATCGAGTTGCCCAATCAAATAGTGACAAAATTCAGAAATCAACCAATAGTGAGGAAACAACGAGACGTGGAAAGAAAAAGAGTGGAGGAAGAGAGAAATAACGCAGGTCTTTAATAACTGTGCTTCAAGGGGTAAAGACATCAAATTCAACAAAAGAAAAAATAGCATACAAAAAACCAAACACGTGTAATCGGTAGTGAAAGTAAAGTTTGGGAGTAATTCGTCAACAGAAATTCGGTAAATAGTGTGTGCGAGTGCGTGGGTGTAATTATTATTTAAAATCTTGTAGAGAGTGGTGTTGTGTAAAGGAAGGAGATTTATATGTGAGTAAATTGAATTTAACTAAATGTTTGTAAGACAGATTTCGAGGTTTAGAACTAACATTGAATCATATACCAAACAATTAAATATTATAGAATTATTAATTAATTAATAAGCAGACCATTCTGAGTTAATTAATGACTTAACATTCAAATTCATAAGTAATGGTTTACATATATTTATATACATGATTGGGTTCAATCATTCCTTGAAAGAGTTAGAATCAAGGTGTTCAAAAGGAGAAATTAGTGCTCAGAGTTTAAGGTAGAAATATTATGTGTTTGTATAAATGTAGAATGGGTTATTCAATATGTTAAGAGAGTATCAACATCCTAACTAATTTAAATAATTTGTTTAAGTACTTTTAATGTTTTAAGAGTACCTGATAAACCATAAATAAAGGGAATAATTTGTCAGTTTAATTTCAGGTATTAGATCATTTCAATAACTATCATTAATTCAAATCATTTGTCAGTGTAATTTCTTGTATAAAAATAATGTGAGAAACCTATAATTGATTCAGGTAGATTTGTCAAAGTAACCTCTGGTATTGAAAGAGTTTGAAAAGGGAGAGTTCATTAATTTATTAAACTTGATTTTGACTAAGAAAACTGTGTCTCTGTAATTGTTAATACCCTATACTTAGGAGTACTTCTCGAGCCAAGTTAAACATTGGTCCATAGGTTGGACCTGGTGGACGCCCCCAAAACTTGCAAATATTATAATTCAAAAGATCCTTTATAAATTCAGAACATATGCAAAGTGTTCTCTCAGTAATCTCCCGAAAACCTTAATCTCAAACAACCTTACATGATAAAGTCGCCTAGATTTAAAAAACCTTACACTATGTATGTCAATATTCGAAAATTTATTGTTAAAAAATGTAACGAAGAAATGTTACGCGTGCGACCAAGGCGTGCAAACAACAATAATTATTGGAGGAGCAGTCGTGAGTAAATTACTTATTATAATAGTCAGGAACCCCAACCAAAATTGTACACTCGTTTCACATCCATGAATATATTAAAAACTTGTTTTTAATGACTTAAATTACGTGTCTTTTTGCTTTTTTTTTGTGTTCCTAGTTCTTTGATACTTTATTTCATCCGTGTGGAGAGAGTTTTGCAGTTAGTTTTAAGCGGCCCATACACTACACATACATTGCACGCCGTGCAAGCACGACGTGCCAAAAACGGACTAAACCTGCCAGTGTGTGGAGGTCTCCGTGCTAAGCAAGCCGTGCAATACATGGCACGATGGCAATCAAGACGAGTTTGATTTTCGGCACGCCGTGCCATCCGCCGCCGTGCCAACCTGCTAGTGTGTGGGCCAGTCCCGCGCCACGTGCTGAGAGTGAAACGTCTTTTGAGGTTATATTTCGTTCGGTAGCGGCAAAAACTCTCAAAACAGGCATCTCAATCACAGTGACAACCGACTTCTAGCATGTCACGGAGCAGACTGAATTTTCAGTGTGTGGCGCACGGCGTGCCAAGCCAAGCATGGCGTGTCATTGCACGGCGTGCAATGCATGTGTAGTGTATGGGCCGCTTTAAGAATATTGCTTATACCTACCTCCATACTTCTTCTTACAAAATATTACGGATTATAAATAACAATAAGAATATTTGTATAAGGCTATATTGTTTAAATATAACAATATAAGAGATATTTTAAAAGTTGAATGTGCTTTAAACTTCTTCGATTTTATATGATGTAGGCCTAAGTTGAAATATGTAAGTTATTTGTGTGTTTATTGTGTGTGCAGATTCTTGGCTATCTGGTGGCCGCTCAAATGTCAGATAACGACTCGCCGTGCGAGGATCATGATCCTGGTCATCTGGGTAATCGCCGTCACCACGACCATCCCTTGGGCACTCTTCTTCGACCTGGTCGTCATCTTCAGCGATGCGCCCGATATCCAGCTCTGCATCGAAGTCTGGCCCGAATACTTGGACGGTTCACTTTATTTCCTTATCGCTAACTTGTTATTTTGCTATATATTACCCATGATACTGATATCTTTATGCTATATTCTGATATGGATAAAGGTCTGCAAGCGTCACATTCCGAGCGACACTAAGGACGCCCAGATGGAACGCATGCAACAGAAATCCAAAGTAAAAGTGGTCAAGATGTTGGTTGCCGTGGTCATCCTCTTCGTGCTGTCCTGGCTGCCGCTTTACGTGATTTTCGCCAGAATCAAGCTCGGCGGTGACATCCAGGTTTGGGAAGAGGATATACTGATGGTGGCTACGCCCATAGCTCAATGGCTGGGCGCGTCCAACTCCTGCATCAATCCGATCCTGTACGCGTTCTTCAACAACAAATACCGTCGAGGCTTCGCCGCTATAATGAAGAGCAGACGCTGCTGCAGCACTCTGCGGTACTACGACGCCGTAGCCATGGCCAACTCGTCCTCGGCGAGCATGAGGAAGTCGTCGTACTACGTACAGAACAACAACTCTTCGACCCGTCGCGTGCCGCCCGTCGCCCAGGACGGTAGCGTCTCCTACATTTCCAACAACACAGGGGTTTAAGGGATTCGAGAGGCCCACTCAGTGGTTTGGATTTAAATTAGTAACTGCAGCCATTGCAGGAGATTTGGGATCTAGCCCTCATGAATCTAGCACCAGGGAGTCATTTTCGGAGATGAAACTGAGCCTAATTTTATAACAGGGTAATTATTAAAGTAGTTAGGCTGTAATAAGCGCCCTAAAACGCGAGAGTAAGTATTATGACAGATGTGCTTGTAGGAAAGGCTATTTTCTATTCGTTTACTTTGTGCAATAATTTCTTGTAGACGGCGGTTAGCTCCGCGGTCGGTCCTGTGCTCATTCGACTTATTCAAAACCTTCGATATGTCATGTTAATTTGAAAAAGTAAACTTGTTGATGTTGTTAAATGTGTAATAATAAAGAGTACTGTTATAGTAGCAAAATATTTTTCACCGATTGTCCTGTTTATTTTAAATTTTGGTGTTAGTTTAAGCCTAATGTTAAGAAAATATATATTTATTAATATTTACAATAATGAACATTTTTTTTACGGTTATTTCGTTTGTTTGTCGTCTAAGATAGGTAAAAGTTTACACGCTGTTATCAATGACTTGTAACCGTACATATTTTTTACCGAATTTTATGTAGAAATAACTAACTCATAAAGTACTGGATACTTTATCATAAGTGTTTGTATATTATCAAATATATTATATATTTGCATAGATAATATTTTATATAGGAGTCGAGTAGCAAAATATGTATTACATTTTCGATGCTTTTCACTGTGTATTTTTAAATTAATTGTTTGGTGCCATTGTGCTGTGCACTAACATCGGCCTACGCTTTTTATTTGATAGATTTTTTTTACACTATATTTTCTCGCATTTATTTAAAAAAATACAATAAATAACGTTCTACGTGTTAGTCGACTTTAATTTTTAGTAGTGTTCAAGAATATCTTAAGAAATGCACTCGGATATTTTTAATTTTCAAATAACGTTCATAAATTTGTTGACCAAAAATTATGGAAATGCGACTGGTAACAGCTTTAACATGTTAGATTATCCACACGGTTGAAATCTTTTGATAGAAGTGGTATACTGTACAGAAATCTAAACTTTGTAGAATACTCTATTCGCTTCGCTCCGGTTTAACTGTATGCTCCGCGGGCGTGCACTACCGCGCTCGTCCACACAATATCGGAACAACAACAAGTAATGTTTTTAAACTAATTCGTAAAGTTTTAATGTAAATTCGCTGGCGAATAAATAATCATATTGATACGATTTTATTTAAACTGTAATGTATAATTTAAATTCTATAATTATAAAAATTTTGTTTAATTTTAGAATGTAAGTGCAAACATACAAATATCTATTATAGTTAATTATTAATGGTAACATTGTTATTTTCTTCTTACGTGCAATTCAACTTTGTATATTATAACGTCATACGCTTATTATTTGTAGTTGTGCCTGCTCACTCCACGTGCTTGTAGAGTAGTACTGTGTCTGTCCCTGCATGTTTGTTTCCCGTCTTACAACGTGTTTGTTGGCGACAGTACGAACACGCCCATTACAGTAACTTTACTATAATTTCATAAAAAAAAAGTAAAACTATTAATTGAAACCAGACTTAAAATTATTAGTAAGAAATTGTCTATGTTACATTTGCAGTTGGATGCATTATAGTGGATCAAATAACTATAGTGCATGAATTTGTGAAGGCTTCTGTCTGGTTTAATAGTAGGCCTACTAGTTTTAATTAAATCATGTTTAATTTACGAGATATTTCGTGGAACTACGAACTATTGTCGGTGTTTTATTTTGTTAATATAAGCGTCACTGTGGTGTGACTCAAATTAATTCAGTTTTAAAGGTAAAGCCATTATTAATTTCAATATTTATGCCATAATAATATTTACAAAACAAGCAGAATCAATATATAGATTTGATTGTGTTGCCTCGGACTGTTAATTATATCGTTATAATTACCTTGTATTAGTTGTTTGCAGTCCTTAGTTGCAGATTATAGCTACAGCGCTGTTTCGCCGAACACTGTCAGCTTCGTCAGGCTTGTACTAACACTAACACATATACGAACACATAACACTAACACACACAAAATCGTCGTAAGAATTTAATAAAAATGTTTGTGGCCACATTATCGCGCACAAACATTTTTATTGAATTCTTACGACGAGTTATACTCCGATTTTGTGTGTTTTAGTGTTGTGTGTTCGTATATGTGTTAGTGTTAGTACAAGCCTGACGAAGCCGACAGTGTTCGGCGAAACAGCGCTGTAGCTATAATCTGCAACTAAGGACTGAAGACAACTAATACAAGGTAATTATAACGATAATTATATTTTTAAATTAAATTAACTAGTATTTAGTGTTATTTATAAAATTAATATGTATTCATCTTTTCTTTTCTAAATAAGGTCAAGTAGAGGCTTTATTTCTCATGATTGCAATATATATGCAAGATGATTCGCATAAGGTTCCCAGCACTTTCTGAGCTGATTCCAGTAGTTGGTTCGGAAATGCTTCGTAGGCTATTTCACTTATCCACCATATTGTTTTTGTTTGTTTTTTTTTTACAAAGTACTTATTATTGAACGTAAATTTTCGATACATGTTTAGTACGGAGTGTTTTACCCACTTACAAAAAACCAAAACGTGTTTATATATTTTCAAAATGGCAGCCGATTTAAAATGTTTGATATTAAATATCTTGAAAACCGTCAACTTTACAAAAAGATTTTAAAAAACAAAAAATGTACTTTTTTAATGACAAAAGTAACTATTGTTTTATTTTTTCTGTAACTTAAATAACTTATTTATTGGTTAAGAACTAAAAATTTTGGATATTTTGAACAACTACCAAGATAATTTTTTTTGTTTTTAACCAATGATCGGTAAATAATGTTAAATGTCCAAATCAAATTATTTCGTATACAGGGTGTTTCAAAAAGGACTTTACAACTTTGAAAATTCATATAAATTTTATTAAACAAGGTACAGAGCTGGTTTTGGTGTTATAGGAAAATATTTCAAGTTTTTTTACCTTAAACTAAAGATGTTCTATGTGGCTTCCGTTGGTTATTCTGCAGACATCCCATCGGTAGTCGATTTCTTCCCAGACTCGCTTTAGCATTTCAGGTGTAACTTGCTCAGCAGCAGCGTAAATTCTTGTTCTAAGTTCAGGTAGAGTGGCCGGCAAAGGAGGTACGTACACCATATCTTTTATGAAACCCCAGAAAAAAAAAGAAGCGGTGTCAGGTCTGGGGAACGGGGGGGGGGCATGCAATTGGCGCATCACGGCCAATCCATTGACCTGGGAACCGGTCATTTAGAAAATCCCGGACGTCAGTCAGATAGTGTGGTGGTGCGCCATCTTGCATAAAGAAAACATTTCGTTCTCGGTCATTCCTCATCGATCTGTGGTATTAAAAATTGTTGCAACATATCAAGGTACACTATCCCATTGATGGTTCTCTCTTGGAAAAAAAATTGGCCGTACACTTTCCTCTTGCTCAACGCACAAAAAACGTTCACTTTAGGGCTATCACGAACATGTTGTAATGTTTCATGTGGATTTTCACTGCCCCAAATCCTACAGTTATGTGTGTTTACCTTGCCACTTAAGTGAAAAGTGGACTCCTCAGAAAAGATTATGTTGTCCAAGAAATGTTCATCATCATCCACTCGATTTAACATATCCACACAGAAGTTCCTACGGGCAATCTTATCAGTGTCTTTAATTGCTTGTAAAAGCGAATATCGGTATGGTTTCAAGTGCAAACGTTTTCTTAACACACGCCAAACCGTCGTATGTGGTACTTGCAGCTCACGAGATGCAGGCCGGGTCGATTTCGTAGGGCTATTTACAAAACTTTGTCTCACTTGCTCAACGACTTCATCAGATTTGCTTGGACGACCTGAGGATTTTTTATGTTTCACTGAGCACCCTGTTTCTACAAAACACCTATGCCACTCATAAATTGTAGGCCTCCTAGGAGGATCTTTAGCGTGCTTGGTACGAAAATTACGCTGAACTGTTGTCGCAGACTTCGATTCTTCAAACCAAAACACACAACTAGCACGCTCCGGTCCAGTGAAGGCAGCCATATTTAACGTAACTTTCACTAGCGCTTGTGCGGCGCGATTAGGCACTAGCGGACTACGCGAGTCAAAACTTGAACTGTTTTCCTTTTAAAACAACACCAAAACCAGCTCTGTACCTTGTTTAATAAATTTTATATAAATTTTCAACGCTGTAAAGTCCTTTTTGAAACACCCTGTATATTACTTTATTACAGCAGTTACAATAAAAGAACGAGCAAGGCTCAGGTCTGCACTTTATTAAAACCTAACCTAAAAGTTAGAAATACAAATAACTTCTTCAAAGTGTGAAATCAGGTGTTAATGGAAATATTAGAGCAAACAGCTGTTGAATCTGTTATTTTATTCAATTGGTTACTATGGTAATTCATCAGTCCAGGCATAACCTTTTTTCCCGACTAAATTTATAAATATTGAAATAAAAAATGTTTTTATTAAAATGAATTATAGCCTGTTACTCAGTGAACTTTTTTATTAGTAAAACTATTTTTTCAATCGGTTCGGTAGTTCCAGAGATTACATTCTACATACAAACGAACAAACAAATTTTACCTCTTTATAATATTAGTACAGACAACTACTGAGATAAACAACATTTGGTTTTTAGTAATGTTTGTCATTAAAAAGGAAATTTCTGTTTCTTGAAATTTGTTTGTAGGGTTAGCGATTTTTGAGGTATTTTACATAAACAAATTTAAACAGCAGCCATTTTGAAAATATTCAAAAAACGTTTTAGTTGTTTGTCTATGGGTAAAAAATTTCATACCAAATATGTATCCAAAATGTGCGTTGAATATATTTCCTACACAAAAACACACGAAGTATTTTGTAAAAAAAAGTGGTGAAAAACTGGAAAACAAAGAATTTCCGAACCTATTTTTATACAAACTTTTTCTTTATTTTCACTAGTAGAACACGTCCTCAAAGTTTCTTCTTGAATCGCCCTGTATAATATAATACAAATTTAATTCATTCGAAATTTATAAAATTTCCACCAATAAAATCTAATAATAGTTTTAAAACTGTAGATTAGATTTTAGTTTTTTTTATTGGAATAAAATGAAAACTCATTGTAAGAAAATATTTTTCTTAGTGTACTCTGATCTATAGTATAAATTTGTAATGTACTGCCTAAATGAAATAAACATTTTATTTTGATAGGATATCATAACTTTTGTTCCCATTTGAACATCATGTTAGAGACTCTGATCATGTAAAAACTAAGCACGACCACAAACATTTGTATGTTGTTACAACCTTAACCAAAACCATTATGCCGACCTCAGTTATTATATTTCCTCCAAAACAAACAAGCTCAAATGTTTTGCCCCGGATCCAAAATCATGTTTTTCACTTTTAAATGTACGTGCGCTTTCTCGGTTCACTATGTCGTTGTATGGGTTTTTTATACGTTATAATTTTGAAAATGTAGTTAGATTTACTGATAAGTGTATAGACAAGGTAGATTGTGCCCAGCATGTTGATGTAATATTATCCTACCTAACTGTTTAGTTCGCAGCAAAATATCCGGATAATAATTAGTCAGATAGCGTATTGTGTACCTTATAGTGGTAGAATAAGTTTAAGTTTGTATAAGTGTTTGTTAGACATATTGTTACTTTTCCTCAAGTAGTGTGTAAAACCAAATCTTGCTTGCGATAAAATTAAAATGAAGTGCTATTTTGTTAAATCAGTCCGGATAAAACTATCCAGACATTAACTTAAAAGTTACAACTATAAGAAATGTTTAGCTTAAGTGAAAAAGCAAAATATATACATATATACCCACACTCATGTTGTGAAAACCTTTAAAGTAATTATAGAGTACCATGTATGAAGTACTGTAAACATTCTATAGTTTATATTGAGACCTTTCCTTGTTTCAAACTTTATAACATATTTATACGACAACCGAGATATTTTGAAATTGTAGTCATATACTGTACGGTGGCCTAATACAAAGATAGGCTTCGTTTAAAATTGTTCCCGAAAATTCAGTCAATTAAATAATTATTATTAGGTTTATGTATTTATTATTAAATAGCGAATATAGAATTAGTGCAGTAATATGTATGCAATGTGGGAAAGTATATATGTATACATAACTTAAGAAAACTCTTGATTGTACGATGTATAATCATTTACAAATAAAAATTAATCGAAAGGTAAATAACTTAGTTTAAATCTAATACTATAAAATGTATTCCAAAAGTATCGGTAGAGAAACATTTCCACCGTATTTTAATATTACAAAATTATAACATAAAATGTAAATAACTTCATTATCTAGTAACAATAATGAATCGCAACATCGTCTAAATCAACCGAAAGGTTTTGTCCCCGGTACTTCATTTTTGTTTTACAATATTCATTTGTTGAGTGTAAAGGAAATGACTTTTGTGTTAATTAATTAGGTTCACATGATGGTACAATGTCGATT